>JAENPR010002766.1:0-42623 GCA_018135685.1 Themeda triandra
TCGATCGTCGGCAAGCAGCTAATATAATCATCGTCGTCATGCAGATCATGATGCAGCTAGCTCTAGCTGTAAGGTATATAGATTGTATTACCGAGTGTACTGGACTGGGAGGCGGCCGACGTTCCGGAGCAGGTCGGCCTGGCCGGGTTTGGCCATGGCACCGAACGCCGTGCCGCTCAGGTCGAAGTGGACGGGCTCGGACTGGCACGCGCCGCCGGGGCACTGGTCAGTGAGGACCACCGTCACCGGGCTGCCGGAGCACGACGGGTGGCCGCCGGTGCACTTCACCTGCAGCAGAAGGTAGAGTCCAATCAAGGCGCAACCAGCCAACAATTAGTAATATTTTTTTTTTTGCGAAAAGAACAACTAGTAATCTTAGCTAGCTAGGAGTGTACGGTTAACTTGCACGTGAGAACCTGTCGATCGATGAACGTAATAACGTAGCAGGTGCCGCAGCCCTTGCCGCCCTGGTAGATGGAATCGCTGCCGGCGGTGGTCATTGACGAGAACGGCGGCTGGTCGACGGCACCCTGGTACCCACACGCACCACCTGTATATATACACCAACAGGCAAGGCAACAGAGAAGTTAACAAGAGATGAGAATATCAAGGCATCAAGCTAAGGCATGTGCGTTCGCAATGAAAATGCATTCGTGACCGTGCATATGATGCAATATGGTAGTGCACACGTAGTACGTACCGTCGGAGCCACCGGCGTTGGGAGGGCCGTACCAGGTGGCGCCGGCCGCGTCCGACCAGCCGCCGTCCATGGGCTCGACGGATGCGCCACAGGGACGGAAGGCGAGAGCCGTGATGGCAATGAAGCAGGCCAAGACAACGGCCCCGATCTGCTGCTTGGAAGCCATGCCGGAAGCCGGGTTACGTTACACACGAGCGCCCGCCCGCTAGCTAACTAGAGCTGTTGGGTATATGTGTAGCAAGGGCTAGGAGATCGATGCGGGGTGGTGCTTGGTACCATGCCATGTATTTATAGCCGGCCTCGGCCTGTATATTGACGTTGCTTTGAGTTTCCTTACTCACGGTTTCTAGCTAATTCTTCCATAGCTGATTGAATTTTCCTTTTCTTCTATACGGATATATGAATATATTTCCCTTAACTTACATGTTAGCTTTTTATAATGTCCTTCTTATCTTATACGTCCATAAATATTTCTAACTATTGGCCGTCTGAATCCTCTCACAGTACTGCCAGCTACCTTTTAAACCCCATCTTGTTTTTCAGGACTAGTTGACAAGAGAACTTTTCTTCTTTTTTTTTTCCCTAAGATAAGATTCTAGAGCAACTGCAATAACACTAGGGTTGTGCTGCCGCTTGGACGTCCTACCATAGGACGGGGCATCCGAGCGGCCCAGGCCCAGCTACACACACAACTCCTCCCCGCAAAAAAAAAAAAAAAAATAAAATAAAAAATTCCTCCGCCCGCCCTGCGCCAAATTCCTCCCTCCCGCCCCTGCGCGCGCACACATGGCCAATCTCCCTCCCCCTGTCCTGCGCGCGCGCACTGAGCCGAGCACGCCAACTCTTCGCCCACCCGCGAAACACATGAAGAAGATGTTTTGCACCATCAAAACCAGGCTCTAATGAAAAAAAAAAAACAGAACACAAAAATGTGTGAAACCATGTCAAGAATATGTGTGAAACAGAACACTGGCACCGATTGAACCAATGAACCAAGCGATTTGAAACAACATACAACACCACCACCCCTAATGAACCAAAAATGAGAATATCGCTGAAACAAAAGAGGAAAATTTGTTGAAACAGAACATTGGCACCAATTGAACCAAAACAGACAACTGATTTGAAACAACACATTAAGCACTGCCCTGTGCTGTGACAAAAATAGATAGAACATATAATGAAACAAAATGAGAATATAAACTGAAACACATAATAAAGCAGCGAAGCTATTGAAACCTAGCACAAAACAGAAACTGATGCAACATACAGATTGACGAAATTGAAAACTGAAATCTTGAAAAAAAAGACTACTGAAACATTGAACGAAGCCACACTGCACCATGTTGATAGAAACCAGTGAAACAACTGATGAGATCTGACCCTGTTGATACATCCCATAGACGCAAAAGAGTAGAAGGAGCGGGAGGGATCAGATCAGAAAGATGAGGGAAAGAGGGCTCACATCCAGACCCAGAGAAGAGGGGTGCGGCTCTAGATCCAGTTCCAGGGAGTCGCCTACCTCGTCGGAGCGCCGTCCATCGCCATCCTCGGAAGAACTAGGGCAAGGCGGAGGGGTGAGGAGGCGACGGGACAGGCAGCGGGGCGCGTGTGCTCGACGGCCATGGCCCCGGGAAAAGCAGCAACGCGAGGGGGATGGCGTCGCCCGACGAAGCTTGGCGGGCAGAGAGCTGGTGGGTCGCGGCTCCCATGGCTCTGGAAGTCGGCCGCACGCAGGGCTCAATTGGGCGGCGAGGAAGTGGAGGACCGGCCGCCGTCGCGCGCCGACTTGCCGAAGAAGCAGCGGCAGGAGTGGAGACTGGAGAGGCGAGTCGGAGGCAGGGGCGTGGAGCTCGGTGTCGAGAGGATAATGCCGGAGCAGATAAGATGCCTCTGGTGCCGCGGTCCACATATTTTAGGCGAAGCATCCGAGGGGGTGGGCAGCTGGGCCGGGCCGCAAGGAAGCTGTCCTATGCGTCGGACGATCTACAGGAAGCATTACCGATAACACTAAACCTGCGCGCGGTTCAATTGCAAATTCTGCTTATTTTGACTTAGATACTCCACGGATAGCTGAATCTTTCTTTTTTATGCTAGGTGCCACGCGCCAAGTGAAACAGCGCTGTGATTGCGACAACCGAGAACTTCTCCGGCCATCCATGTTAGACGTTGACTCGATTGGTCAGAAGGATCTAGAGCTTTCCACTACATCTATCTATACTATAATTGGATTCTTCTAAAGGTGTAAGAAGCCTGAACCTTACACCTGCCCCATTGGCAGAGTCAAACTAACCCACACCGTCACAACCCGCGCCCCTCATTCAAACTAATCCACACCCGGAAACAAACGCGACGGCAGAATGCCGGAGCGGATCGGCGACCGCGCGTGAGACCACTAGCGGAGGCCGCCGTCCGCACGGCTCGAAAGCCGTGGGTGGCCACCATCAGTCCTCTATCTCGGCTCCCCGATCTCATCGTCGATCTCCGCCGCCTCCGCAAGCGAATCTGGCGGTTGGGGGGACGAGGGCGGCCGCCGTCTCTCGACCGAAGCTCTCCAAGATCCCGCGCTCCTCTCCCCTTCTCGAGAAGTCTCTCTCAATCTCTGATTGAATTGCCTGCCTGCCTGCGTGTGCTGATATCTGATAGGTTTCTGCGTCCAATCGTTAGTCACCTAGCGGGTAGTGCGTGCCGATTTCTAATCCAATTTTTGGCTTGAGTTTGTCTGCTTTTGTTCTTGTTTGCGATAAATATAAAGTAGGCAGTACAATCCCTTTTGGCTGCGTTGTGACCTGTTTCTTTCGTCAGTTCTAAACCAAGGATGCAAGACCAAACTCTATCTCTACGTGCAAGAGCCGCAGCCGGCGCTCCAGGAGGCGGGGTGCAGGCACAAAGTGCCTAGCACTGCAAGTCGAGGATGCGAATTAGGGTGGAGGTAGTACGTGCCAGAGAAGGCTGATAATAAGGATGGAGGTGTGCCCAATAAGAAAGAAGCTGGAGCGCAGGATGAAGATTGCAGACCTCAAACATATTTGCATCAGACCTAGCGTTGTAGAGGTGCACTCTTCATTCCAATCAAGTGACATTCTCTGAAGCACCTCCAAATTCTCATAGCAAGTAGCTATAGTTGGATTGTTTGTTCTGTCATACTTTCAAGTGTTTATAGCTGAATTCTCAAATCTGAGGTGAATGATGGTATGAATGCCAGGTTCTAGGAGGATTTATGAGTTGTGGATATACCCCTGAATATGATGATTTTAGAGAATGGGAAAGATTAATTGATCCTGTAGAAAAGTTTAGACTTAATGGGGAGCAGAAAGTTTGGAAGAGTAAAGTCCCTACTAAGCTGAAAGTTTTTAGTTGGCTAGCTGTTCAGGATAGGCTGATAGACTGCAGACAGGGATTAACATTAAAAAAAGGAAATGGAAGGGCAACAAAAAATTGCTCATAGTGATTGTTGGGTGTTTGTGCTTGTGGTTAGCTTGGGAATAGCATGGCACTTTTGGCCTGTACTGTTTGCATGATGTTTAACCCAATATTTTCTGCTGTATCCCGTTTGATACCATAGTGTGATGTGCTTCTGTTTTCATGGATTCAGTGATGCCATTAGCAGTTTATAGCACCATAATCAGCCAAAACAAGCTAAGAAACTGTTCTGTGTGTCAGCTTGCTTCTCTAGATGCTTCATTATTGCATTGCATTGCTTAAATGTGACTGTAAGTGTGTCAAACATGAACCATAGTTTGGGCAAGGTACAAATTGATTTTATATCTTCTCAATTACTTAATGGTAGGTGTTGTTCTGACATGCTATGGTGCTGCCAAAAGATCTAATTTTGTTCATTAGTTCAGTGGCACTTGTGATGTATTATGACAAAATCTCACCAATGATATGATCACATGACTCTCTCTTATTGTGAACACTCACATATTATGCACTTATTATAAAGATTGTGCTATTCTATGGAACTAATGTAAAAGGAATGTTTGCAGTGCCAAAGAGAACATCTGTTTTTGATGACCCTACAGTGGAGATTCAAGAGTTGACTGCAGTTATCAAGAAGGATATCACAGCTTTGAATACTGCTGTTGTAGACCTACAAGCTGCAGTTCACAAAATGAGAGTGGCAGTTTCTCGAAGGACACAACAAATCATTCCACTACAGTCGTGGACAACCTTAAAAATCGTCTGATGAGTGCAACAAAAGAATTTAAAGAAGTTCTTATCATGCGAACAGAGGTTAGATACAATTGTTTGTTTCCTCAATGATATAGTGCTCCTTTCCGCCCTTGTAAAGTCTTTGGCAAGATGGTTGCTTAAAACCTTTCTTTCCTTTGATGTGCAGAATTTGAAGGTTCATCAAAGTAGAAGGCAAATGTTCTCCTCGTTAGCTGCAAAGAACACATCAAATCCATTCATCCGTCAGCGACCCCTTGTTGCTAGGGATCCATCAGAGTCCTCTGTGCCCCCAGCACCATGGGCCAGCGACTCTGCATCTACCCCACTATTCTAGAGGTACTGTTACACACACAAAACTCAATGAATTTGTACTTTCACCTGTTAGCAGCCATTCAAAATCATCTTATTGCCATGATCTCAAATGAGGATGGCTTCCAAATTCATGAAGTAAGCCAGTCTAACTCTACTATAGTAGAGATTCATTAACGTGCTTGTGATTCATATTATGGATACCATTTTTTTTCTACTTCAGTTTTTTTTAAATAGAGTTTTGTGGGAAGTTTAATGAATATTGACTGTGGATGAGTTAAAGTGAACAAAGAGGAGACAACTTTCATTCTAAAGTAGCTCAAGGAACATGATTATTTTAGGAAATCGACGAAGTGGAGATTGAGGGTGAGAAACAATTGGATGATATATAGCCCCGCTTTCGAGGTATCGAATGATCGAATTTAGATCAATCTGTGATTCGTCGTACGTGCCTATAAAGGTTCGGGGAAAAGGACACGCTTTCGGTCTTGAGAATTGAAGGACATCCTCGGTGCGAAGAGTCGAAGACCCGACTTTATGGAATTGATCGAAGGAGCTAATATACTAGACCTGACTTTCTGTATTTCTATAATCACAGTTCTAAGGTTCAGGGATTTGTAGTTGGCTGCTACAGATATGTATGGTTCGCTTTTATAACATTTCTCATCTCTTTGCTTATCATTTAAGAAATTTTTCAATTAACTAATTTTTAGTTGCCTGCAAAAGAAGTTAGATTTTGTTTGAGTGAAAAATCTAAATCACATTGCATACACACCTTCACTGAACATACAGGTTGATAAGGCTGCACACAGAGAGTGCCTACTAGGCTCCACAAGGAGCATGGCATTGTCGTCGGCAACAAGGCAACACATGCGTAAGTTGGTCTTGACCGAGCAAACGCCGCAGGCTGATGACCCAAGATCTTGGTAGTAATCAAGCGTCAGCCTATGGTGCAGCTGATACAAGGTGCATGCTATGATTAACTTTTAGCTTTATGCAAGTCGTGTCTTAAGATTGGATTGGATTTAGCTTTTCTGTCCTTAGCATTGTTTCTGTGTCGGTGTTGCTTCCATGACCAACTGCATTCCATGTTATTCATGTTAGCTCTGCGAGGATCCTTGTGATAGCAACAAAGGTGCTTGCTTGTTTATAATTCGAGAAGGTTTCGTTTCCACGCTTTTGAAATAGAATACTTCCATTCGTTCTTTATCCCCCAAATAAGATTCTGAATGAAACAAATTTTGCTCCATTTGGCATTTGCAGAACATTTTTCAAATGGTCATCTCACCGAGAGCACAATGCTCTGGGCAGAAGGAAGGAATGGATGCCACTCTTGTCCATCCTTGAGTTACAAGCTGCAGTCGCATGAAAGGATCAATCTAGACAAGGTTACATGTTACTGTCTTGTAGTCTTGTACTATACCTGTAATGGAAATTCTGTGAGGTTTTCTTATCATTCATTGAACTTTTGTGCAGATGCTCCAGATGTTGACGACGATTTAGAGAAAATAGAGTGATTGTTTTGTAGGTCAGGGGTTGTTGTAAACTGTTCTCTAAGCGATTAGTTTTCTCCTTGGGTCCAAGGTGAGCGTGTGGTGTTATATGGGGTTTAAAAGAACCAAGTACTTGTATATTGTGTAATTGCAGTAAACTCGAGGACAATGGTGGATTTATCCTTTTAGCTATTTGATTTGTCTGGTTATGTGCTGTCGTGACGAAAATAACTTCTTATGTCTTCTTCTGCAAAAGTGTTTTACGTAATGTATAAATGCTCAAATACAATTGTGTAAAAGTTGAACTGTGCAAAAATAATTTGCCATTTTTTTCATGTGCTTCCCTGAAATAAAACCATAGCGTTAGCACGGGCACTATACTAGTCATGATTGGTTTGTGGATCAAACAGAGCAGGCAGGAAGGCGCTGACTTTCACCACCGACCCGCCGTCACTCCGATACTTGCACACCACACGAACGAAACGAGGAGCGATGCTCCTAGCTCGTGGTACACTTTTTGGTGTTGATATATTATGGGCTAAGTCCAGGTAATATATTTAATGATTAATAAACTCTATGATTTTTATTAAATAATATTTCATTTGGTTTAAATATTGTGATGGGCCACATACATATATATGCTGTTACCTGTTGGCCTGGCCGTGAGCAAGGCAAAGCAAGGAAGGCAGGCAGTCAGGCAACAAGAAGGCAAGCAAGCAGTCAATGAGTGAACTACCTTTCATTTTGCTAATGAGAATCCTTGATTACATGAGTTACGGGAGTTACTTTCATCTCCACTAATCAAATGGCAAAATGAATACGTAAGTTTCATTCACTAGTTCTAAACGTCTAATGCCTGGTGGTCTTCAAGAGTCTCCTTGCCTTGTCATTCATGCCGCAGGAGAGATATATATATACACAACTCTCTCGTATAGGTGAGAGTCAGAGAAAGTAGACAACCAAAAGTTCTTGCTGTCCATGGCTTCCCCGTTCCAGAGCTTGCGCGCACAGGTTCTGGAAGAGTAGGCCTCCGGAACGTCTCCGTCCGCTGGGTTCACCTACTCGGGTGAGGACGGCAATCACGTTTTGGGGAGTGTCCGTCGGCGGCACGACTACTCGCTGGTTCTCCTTCATCCTCTTCGGCAAGGTTTCTGGTGACCGTGTTTGTCTTCTTCCGGAGGCGACAAGGACGCACGCCTTCCTTTCGGCATTGCAACAAGCGGGACAACTACATCAATCAAGCATCATCTCTTTGAATGGTGCTTCGGGCTCCGCAGGGTATAACATCTTTAAACGACTTATTATTTTCATTATGCAAATCACAATCTTGCTGATATGCTTGAACAATATGATAGACATGTTATGCTTGAATGAGAATTGCTATCATACCTTGCTGGTTAGTGCTTATCTCATATACACGATGTTTAGCTTGCACAAGCACTTGAATGATGTCATGTTGCTCATGATTACATCATTTTTATGGATTAATTTAAATATGATTTTGCCTAAATTTTTAACAATCCAAAAACGTGATTATTTTAGGCAATTTTCATCTGTTGGCTTTGCGGGTTTGCTAAAACCATTGCCGTTTGAGGGCACTCACAACAAGAGATGGCGCCCAGAAAACCATCTTGTGGTTGACCGCTATGCGTTGTTTCTATGTGGTTGGTGAGCAAGGTGTTGTTGTCGGATCCGATGAGCAACGCCGTTTGATCATGATGACACCACTTGCAAGGCTGCCTTGTTGAGCATTATTGGGGATTCTCTAGTTGATGCATACGTGCCGCTTATTTGGTAAGGCCATGTGGGATGCACTTGAGGCCCGCTATGGTTTTGCGATGCCGGTTGAAGCTGTATGTCATGGAGTAGTTTCATGACTATAGGATGGTTGATAACCGTCCCGTAGTTGAACAGTTCATGAAATCGAGGACCGGTAAAGGAACTTGAGCTGTATGGGTGTGCTCTCCATGACAAGTTTGTGGCAGGTTGCATGATTGCAAAGTTGCCATCTACTTGGTTTGACTTCGCAACTACTCTGAAACACAAGAGGCAAGAGTTTAGCATTGCTGAACTTGTTGGGACTCTGGATGTTGAGGACAAGGCTATAGCAAAGGATGTGAAAGGCAAGAAAGTCAATGAGGGGACTTCTAGCGCACATGTGGTGCAAAAGAATCGTCCTAAACCACATAAGAAGAAATTCCAGCAAGAGCTTAAGCGGAAGCCTACCACTTCTTTCAAGAAGGGTAAGAAGCCGATGAACAAGGAAAAGATGAATTGTTTCACCGTGGCAAGCTGGGCACTTCTCCGGGGAGTGTCCTGAGGCTAAGTGGAAGCCCCTCCTCCAGAAGTCAGCAAACACCATTGAGACCGAACAAGAAACATCTCGGGTATAGTAATTTATTGCCTTCAGTTCTTTCGTTTGTTCTTCACCTGATTGGTGGGTTGATACTCGGTGCAAATATTCATGTGTGTCCGATGTTTCCTTGTCTCTTTTTACCAGGTTGGTGGCCGGCTCCTTGTTGATGGGGAATGGGGCGCGTGCGGTTGTTCGTGGTGTTGGTACGGTCGATCCGAAGCTCACTTCGGAAAGACTGTGCAACTCAAGAACGTGCATCATGTCCCCTCAATAAGAAAGAATCCGATTAGCGGTTCTCTACTATGTCGTGATGGTTATAAACTTGTGTTTGAGTCTAATAAGTGCGTCATGTCTAAGTTTGGAACCTTTGTTGGTAAAGGCTATGAGAGCGGAGGCTTGTTCTGCTTGTCTTTGATTGATACTTGTTCTAAACTTGTGAATCATGTGGTTAATAATGTTGAGACAAATATTTGGTATTCGAGATTATGTCATGTTAATGTTGGTTCCATGTCCCGCTTAGCTAGATTAAGTTTAATTCCTAAATTTGATGTGGTCAAAGGTTCAAACTGCCATGTTTGTGTTGAGACAAAACAAACTCGAAAACCTCACAAGGCTGCTGAAGCAAGAGATCTGGCACCTCTTGAATTGATTCATTCCCGATATTTGTGAGATGAATGGAGTATTGACAAAAGGGGGTAAGAGGTACTTCCTTACATTTATAGATGATTGCACTCGATATTGCTATGTGTATTTACTTAAAACAAAAGATGAAGCATTGCATTATTTTAAGATCTATAAAGCTAAGGTAGAAAATCAACTTGATAAGAAAATTAAACATGTGCGGTCAGATCGCGGAGGGGAATATTTCTCTAATGAGTTTTCTGAGTTTTGTGCAGTACACGGTATTATTCATTAGAGAACACCACCCTTTTCACCTGAATCCAATGGGGTTGCTGAGAGAAAGAATCGCACTCTAACTGAGATGGTAAATGTCATGTTAGACCATGCGGGAGTATCTATGGAATGGTGGGGTGAAGCAATTTTGACAGCTTGTCATGTTCTAAATAAAGTACCATTTAAAAACAAAGAAATCACACCATTTGAGCAATGGGAAAAGAAGAGATCAAATCTCTCCTACGCACATGGGGTTGTTTGGCAAAAGTGAGTGTGCCAATTAACAAAAAGCAAAAGCTTGGACCCAAAACTCGTTGATTGTATTCTTCTTGGTTATGCTACTTACGGCGTGGGTTATAGATTTTTAATTGTTAACTCGGACATACTAAGATGATAGTTGGTACTATTATGGAATCTAGAGATGCAACATTTTTTGAAGATGAATTTCCCATGAAAATGAATACACCTAGAATATTTAGTCATGACTCTACATCTATTCCTGATTCTTATGAACCATTTGTACACGCTGATGATGAGACCCGTGAAGAAATTCTTGAGGCGGATAATAATAAAGTAACTCGCAAGAGTAAGAGACAGAGGGTTGCAAAATCCTTTGGAGATGACTTTATTATATACCTCGTGGATGACACTCCCACAACCATTGTTGAGGCATATTCCTCTCCAGACGCTGACTTGTGGAAGGAAGCTGTTCATAGTGAGATGGATTCTATTATGACTAATGGGACTTGGAAAGTGGTTGATCGTCCATATGGATGTAAACCTGTGGGGTGTAAATGGGTATTTAAAAAGAAGAAGAGGCTCGATGGTACTATTGAGAAGTACAAGGCTAGGCTAGTTGCCAAAGGCTACACACAAAAGAAAGGAGAGGATTATTTTGATACCTACTCACCTGTTGCCCGATTGACGACCATTCGTGTGTTGTTATCCTTGGTCGCCTCACACGGTGATGACTTTCCTTAATGGAGAGCTTCGGGAAGAGATCTATATGGATCGCCAGGATGGATTTATTGCAAAAGGTCAAGAGGGTAAGCTTTGTAAGTTATTAAAATCCTTGTACGGCCTAAAGCAAGCCCCTAAACGGTGGCATGAGAAATTTGATAAAACTTTAACATCAGAAGCTTTGCGATAAATGAAGCGATAAATGTGTATACTATCGGTTTGGTGGAGGTAATGGTGTCATTACGTGCTTATATGTGGATGATATTTTAATCTTTGGTAATAATATTGATGTGATTAAAGAAGTGAAAGATTTTCTATCTAATAATTTTGAGATGAAAGATTTGGGTGTGGGCGATGTTATTCTTAACATTAAGCTTTTGAGAGATGAAGGAAATGGTGGGGTAACTCTCGTGCGGTCCCATTATGTGGAAAAGGTGCTAAGTCATTTTGGGTACAAAGTGAGTGTACTCCTGCGCCTACCACTTATGACCCAAGTGTGATATTAAGAAAGAATCACCGAATTTCAAGAGATCAATTGCGGTATTCTCAAATTATTGGATCACTTATGTACTTGGCTAGCGCTACAAGGCCTGATATCTCATTTGCTGTGATCAAACTTAGCCGGTTTGTGTCAAATCCGGGAGATAATCATTGGAATGCTCTTGAGAGAGTATTGCGCTATTTGAAAGGCACAATGAGCTATGGTATTCACTTTACCGGGTACCCAAGGGTGCTAGAGGGTTATTGTGATGCAAATTGGATTTCTGATGCTGATGAGCTATACGCCACGAGCGGATACGCGTTCTTGCTTGGAGGTGGTGCTGTTTCCTCGAAGTCTTGCAAGCAGACTATCTTAACGAAGTCTAAAATGGAAGCCGGGCGGCATTGATATCTTGGCGCTGAGGCCGAGTGGCTTCGTGAACTCCTGATGGACTTACCGGTTGTAGAGAAACTTATACCGGCTATTTCCGTGAACTGTGACAATCAAACTGTGATAACTAAAGTCAACATTTCTAAGGACAACATGAAGTCTTCTAGGCATGTGAAAAGGCGTCTCAAGACTGTCAGAAAGTTGAGAAACTCCGGAGTAATTGCATTGGACTATGTCCATACATCTAATAATCTGGCAGATCAATTTACTAAGGGACTATCACATAATGTGATAGAAGGTGCGTCGAGGAGTTGGGCTTGAGACCCACTTAAAAGTCATTTCATAGTGGTAACCTGTTCTATGTGATCGGAGATCCCGTGAATTAGGATGGTGAAACAAACTAATGAATGACTGACGGAGAGACTCCTTAGATCTAAGTCTAACTCATTTGAGATGCACCGTCCCTCCGATACTGTAAGGCAGGATGATTAAATTCTTAACGTGATCTGAGTGGCTTTGTTAAGCAGGGATGTTGTCCTAAGGACATCCTATAAGGAACACACCTATATGAGTTCGGTTGCTAGTCACAACCTATGAGATGTGGGTAATCTCTAGATACTCATGAAAAGGCCGGAAGTGTGACTTATATGCTTCAAAAGAGGGGATGCTTGTAGCAGCCAAGTACCATGAAAAGAACTTTGGTGAAACTCAATTCGCACAAAACTGTCAATTCAAGGCATAGTCCATTGTTCAGTTGTGAATGAGCCTAGCCTTTGTTCTAGACGGGTGTTCAACTTAAGGTCCCCGTTGAAACTCGGTATATCAAAAGAACTATGGTTTTGAGATTATTTTCTATGAATCCTAGAGTTTGGTGGGGATTGTTGATATATTATGGGCTAAGTCCAGGTAATATATTTAATGATTAATAAACTCTATGATTTTTATTAAATAATATTTCATTTGGTTTAAATATTGTGATGGGCCACATACATATATATGCTGTCACCTGTTGGCCTGGCCGTGAGCAAGGAAAAGCAAGGAAGGCAGGCAGTCGGGCAACAAGAAGGCAAGCAAGCAGTCAATGAGTGAACTACCTTTCATTTTGCCAATGAGAATCCTTGATTACATGAGTTATGGGAGTTACTTTCATCTCCACTAATCAAATGGCAAAATGAATACGTAAGTTTCATTCACTAGTGCTAAACGTCTAATGCCTGGTGGTCTTCGAGAGTCTCCTTGCCTTGTCATTCATGCCGCAGGAGAGAGATATATATACACAACTCTCTCGTATGGGTGAGAGTCAGAGAAAGTAGACAACCAAAAGTTCTTGCTGTCCATGGCTTCCCCGTTCCAGAGCTTGCGCGCACAGGTTCTGGAAGAGTAGGCCTCCGGAACGTCTCCGTCCGCTGGGTTCACCTGCTCGGGTGAGGACGGCAATCACGTTTTTGGGGAGTGTCCGTCGGCGGCACGACTACTCGCTGGTTCTCCTTCATCCTCTTCGGCAAGGTTTCTAGTGACCGTGTTTGTCTTCTTCCCGGAGGCGACAAGGACTGCACGCCTTCCTTTCGGCATTGCAACAAGCAGGACAACTACATCAATCAAGCATCATCTCGCTGAATGGTGCTTCAGGCTCCGCAGGGTATAACATCTTTAAACGACTTATTATTTTCATTATGCAAATCACAATCTTGCTGATATGCTTGAACAATATAATAGACATGTTATGCTTGAATGAGAATTGCTATCATCACTATACCACAGCCAATTTATAGCGTCCGACATCGGTCGCTAAATCTTAATAAAAACGTCAAACTATCGGTCGCTATAACCTCGTGACAAAACATCGGTCGCTATATTTATATGTATCCACAGAACATCGGTCGCTAAAGAGCGAGGTCAGACCATCGGTCGCTAAACACATGTCTTAGAGTCCAACCATTGGTCGCTATAGCCCATTTTCATTTTGTCGCGCGTAGCCCAGCCCATTCGCGGGCACTGAAAATGACCGGCCCCACTAGGCAGTGTAAACCGAACCCTAGACCGAGGATAGAGAAACGGAGGCCCAACACGGTCACTGCCCACACCCTTCACACGCCGCCGGACAGCACCCTTAACTTCCGTCCCAGCGCGGCGCGCCGCCACCGCGGCTGCCTTCCCCGCTTTCACGGTCGCCGCCCGCTCCCTCCACCTCCCGCCCAACCACGGCCGTGAGGATGTCGAGCTCGTCGCCCCCTCCGTCAGATCCGGTGGCGGAGGCCCCACGCCCGTGCCCTCCTTCGCGCCGTGCTACGCCTGAGCCGGGCCTACGGGACCGCGCCGTCGAGCGTCGCGGCTCAGCTCCGCGCCAGATCTCGGCCACATGGAGGATCGTCAACGGCGGCACGGCGGCGGTCGGCTGTGCGTCGGGGCACAGCCCTGAGCGTGTGCCTCGCGGGCTCTCAGCTTTGGCCTTCCTCCTCGGCCGGCGCGCCGGCTGCGGCGGCGACTGAGCGCTCCCTCGCGTGCACGTGGATCCAGCCGTCGCTGCTGTGGATCCGGCCGTCGGCACCACGGATCCGGCATCCTGCGCGAACCAGGCGTACTCGCACCACAGACACCGGCATCCACAGCAGCAATGGCGTCGCCGCCCGCCATCCTCTCCTTCCCGTCTGCAGATTCGGTAAGCAATCGATTTCAACCACGCGCTCCTTACCATCCTCGAATCCCCAGTAAAAAAAATTCCTGTTCTACCACTTGTTGCTTTAGGATATTGTGATTGGCTCTTCAAAAAAAAAAGGATACTGTGATTGGCATGTACTAGACTGTACCCTTTTATTTATCTGTTCATATTACTACAGTTGGAACGAGTGCAAGAAACAAACCATTGAGATAGAGTTAACAACGTCATGCCTTGTTATGATGACAATAAATTATCATGCCTTGTTATGATGACGATCCAGCTAATCCCCGGAGAACCCTGCATGGATCCCTCTGTTCCATCGCATTGCCAGCCAGTAAACGTTGGCAAGGGAGAAGTACCCTGGCTAATCTGTTCCATCAACCAGATGCCGTCTCTACCAGTATTATTGCTTCCAGTTTGATGGTGCTGGACTTACTGCAAGCAGAAGACATCGCCAATCGGCAGTTCGCTTAGTGTTTGTTGGTTGCTGCATATGTGATACCATTTATCATGTGGCATCTCATACCTTGATGCCTTGCTTTCTTTAACTGATACTATAGTTTCCTTTGTGGGATGTTCTTTTGGCCCAAATATTGCAAGGAAATTAGGTATATAGGACTGTCCTTCATACCTTGAGGCTTTGCTTGTTGCGATAAATAATTGACCTTACAGTATGGCTGTATGCATTCTTTAGTAAGTGAATACGATTACTACTGGAAGGGTATGACTATCTCATTAGTATACCAACAAGTGTTACTGCAGTTTTTTCAGCTGGAGAATTATCTGTACACTGCAATAGTTAGTTATTTCTAGCTGCAGCCAACTGCCAGATATCTCTATTAATAAACCAGTCACACTTGTTTCATATTGTCATTTCAGCCACACTTATTTTTGACAAAGGAATATATGCAGGAATCAATACTTTTGTACTGCCAAGTGAGCAGGTCTGTACTTAACCACTCATTTGTTTGATTTTTGTTCTCTACATGTTGCCGCAAGTATGTCTGTATCTGCAACAATACATTTGCACTACCAAGTGAAGTTTATTTAATATTTGTTTACATTCTCGCAAAAATGTAGTCGTTTGATAACTGTTATGCACTGGTATTTGTGCTTATATGATGATGGCAATGTCAAAAACTAGCTGAAATTCTGAAACTAGTGGGCTAATTTGGTCTCTGAGCTAATTTGGCGCCTGGGACCAGATTGCATCTGCTGGTAGGTTCTTGCTTTGGAGAGGAGGATGACGAGCAGAATTTGCGTCTCTTTCTTTTAAATGTCATTAAATTTCTGTGCGGTTATAGTTATCTACTAGATCTTTCAATTATGTTTTTTTATGTATCACATGAATAATAAACTCAGTATTGGCGACTGTTATAGTAAATGGTGGTTCTTGTTTGGCAGATATCTGGTTGAGTAACTTACAGAGAGGAAGAACTGCCTCCTTTGTATACCTGACCCTCGAACCAAGGTTTATTATGCTGAACTATTTTTCTTTTCAATGTATTATGACAACCGAAGTTCAATGTACAATACCTTTTATGACTGATATGGTGAACCAATGTACATGATAAATTCCAAACTATTTTGATATATCTAGAAAAGAAATAACTAGCAAGTTCTATTTAATTAGATCAATGCCAATGATGACTAAACAAATGCACTCACTAGAAATGCTTTACCAGTCAGACACTTTGGATAGTCCTGGAATTATATGAATTTTACTGTTACTTTTTTGGCAGTTACCTTGTGCTGCTTGAGAGAGTTGGTAACACAATCTTCCTTTTTCATGATGGGCTAATGGGAGGTGCAATAAGCAGCATGCTCATCATGGAACATGGACTAAAAGGCATGGTACACTAAGATGTGTTCTTGGTCTGTAACTTTTGGGTTATATGGTGTAAATGCTTAGCCTTCTCTATAGTGAACTCTTTATAAGTGCATGAGTTGTGTGTAGGTGATTTGTAAGATTATCCATAATACAATTGTACAAATGTTGACTTCCAATGAAATATATGAGATTTGTTTATACGCTTATGTGATTAATGTGTAATGTGAACTTGTACGGATGTGAAACAAGCCTAAAGCTATATGGTTAATGTGAAATTAATTATATAATCATGTCTGTTCATTAGGATGGATTATCGGTCGCTAAAATGTTTTATACCCTCGAATCATCGGTCGCTAAAACATGCGACGGATCATCGGTCGCTATAGTACTAACGTTGAGCTATCGGTCGCTATAAATCGGATTGGTCGCTATATACTTATAGCGACGCCACTTACGCCGACTAATACATTGGTCGCTATAGCGCTATAGCGACCGATGATTGGTCGCTATAGCGGCTTATAGCGACCCTTTTGCAGACTCTACAGATTGGCTGTGGTATAGTGCATACCTTGCTGGTTAGTGCTTATCTCATATACACGATGTTTAGCTTGCACAAGCACTTGAATGATGTCATGTTGCTCATGATTACATCATTTTTATGGATTAATTTAAATATGATTTTGCCTAAATTTCTAACATTTGGCTCCCGCCAAATCTTTTTACGTGCGTTTGGTTCACTTAACCGAAGCACAGACACGGCCAAGCGTAGACTTGGCTAGATAGTCGTCGCCCCCTGCCTGTGGGTTGTATTGGAAGTTGGAACCGCCCTGCCTACTTCCGTGCCGGAGTATATCTTCGTCTAGTCCCTCCGTCCCATTGAAGATGTCGTTAGAAATCCGTTCCCCTCTCATAAACACACTTTCCGAGTGACATCTTTAATGGGACAGAGGGAGTATGTCGGCAAAGGTCGATTGTTTCTTGGGACCAATGCAATTAAGACCCAGTTCCGCTGGACAATGCAAACGTATCTTTTCCTGGTAGTGCATATACTAGTACCTGCACTCGGCATTCGGCAGCCCCTGGAGCTGGCGGAACGGAAAAGAAAAGCCCAATGTTCCATTCATGACGCATGCTTCAAGCCATTTGGATGTGTGTGTGTGTGTGTAACTTTTTTTTGATAAAACGTGTGTCTGCTAGTCTCTAGTGATCGGAGTAGAACAATGAGGAATCGCATCGCTAGGTGCAAACAAATCCAATAGCGGATAGCACACATGCTTATCCAAACCTTTTTTGGGGGGGGGGGGGGGGTGTATGTCAGAGTCATCAATCGAGTGGAGAAGAGATAAAAACATCGCTAGCCGATTGCAGCGCTATCCCCACACTATGTGAACAACTGCTTCCCCATGCCCCCTCTGCAGTGCCTTCGAGGACGTGACCTATTGAACAAGCAATTTCGTGTGCTGTGTATTTGATTACATAATACTTTCTCGGTCTTAAAATAAGTGTTATTTTAGATTTTTTTATGTCACAAGTTTGACTCAATTTATATAAAATATGTGCAATATTTATATCTCTAAATAATTTTATTAAAAACTAAATTCAAAGGTATTTCCGATGATACTAATTACTTAACATAAATATTAATATATAATATATAATTGTTGTTAGTTATTTTTTAAAAAATAAGAATAACACTTATTTTGGGTTTGGATGGAGTATGTTTCTAGCTAGCTCTTCTCTAGGTTTATTGAGGATGTCCTTAGTGTGTAATTAACTTTAAAAAAAATGCCAAAAGGTGTCTGAAAGTAAACAAGTTTTATATTACAATTGCTCCCTTTGCCTTTAAATACGTGATGTTTGTGGAAAGATCCTTAGTTTATAAAAAAATATGTAGTCTCCGAAACCATAAACTCCCTCCATTTTTTTATTACACAAATTAGATTACGTGGGGCTATTTATGTGCGACACAAAATTTAGGGCCCTGTTGGCGTTGTTTTCGAGGCTCTATCCTGAACGGTGTAGAAGCTGAAATACGAAAGAAGCCCCTCCAAGGAGCATATTATTTCTTAGGACGTCCTCAGCTGTGCCACCAAATCACTAGTTGAGTTTGAGTCTAAAGTTAATAAACAAAAAAAATAAAGCGAGGGGACGCGTATGCAGAGATCAAAAGACGATGTTTATTTTGGTGTCATCGTGAGACTAGCGACTATATTAGTGCTAGGGCCCTATTTTTTCCCCCCGTTGGCAATTTTAACCCGGATGGGGACGCCCTTATAAGTGTACTCTTCCGTCATGGCTGGTCTAACCACTACTAGACAAAGCCACTGTAGGGGCGGCTAAAAAGCCACTGTAGGGGCGGCTGGGCGAGCTGCTCCTACGCCCCCGAGCTTACAGTGGGGGGCACTGTAGGGGCGGCTCAACACCAGCCGCCCTTACTACACAACCATAGTAGGGGCGCTGGTGTTCCCGCCCTTACTACACGACCATAGTAAGGGGCATTTGGTGTTCCGGCCGCCCTTACTACACGACCCTAGTATGGGCGGCTACGAGCACCACCCGCCCCGCCCCTACTATGGATTTTCAGCAAAAAAAAAATAATAAATTACAATAATACATTTACAAGACAAAGCATATATATATATATATAATCTCCATCATGACCAAATTTAGCATATTCCATCAACAAGTTCAAAAGTCCAATATATTACAACCAAATCGAAAGTCCAACATATTACAACCAAATCGAAAGTCCATCAAAAGTAACACAAGTCCATTACTACAAGTGCACAAGCACTCAACGACCTAGAGATAGCAAATCGGTCCGACGAAGGAACTCATACTCCGGAATGCTACCTAACTGCGAGAGTAGGTTATGGTAATGACCGTTGACATATACCACTTGGTCCATTATGAAGTTGCATAGGTCACCTACCATCTCTATTAGCTCATCATCCTTGTAGGGGTCCCTTTGCACTCCGTGCTCTTCTTCCCACTACATTGGTCACAAAAGCCAAGTTTAGTTCTAGAGAGATTGCAAAGCTAAGTTTAGTTCTAGAGAGATTGCATGCATCATACTACGACCTACTAAGGATTCAAACTTACCAATTCAGGGTGTCTCCTGTAGCCCTTCATGTTACTGATGAAACTACATACATAATATCCACAATGCATACTCCCGGCTTCGCCCGGCATCGTGTGTGTTTCAATTCGCATATGAAAATGTCAAGTACAAGTATAGAAAACCATATAATCTAGTGCCAAACTAAGTTGCACTTACCGAACGGTGAGTTTTGATAGTCAAGTGGGTCCCCATCTCTCGGATTATGTATGCCATTGAAGTTTATGACATATGTCCCGAATGCCCCGTTCGAATGAGAAACAATGTAAAGTCTTTATAAGTGAGTTCACTTAGTATGTAGAATTCAACATCAAAGTGAATCATCTAATGTCAATAGGATTACAAATTTACTTACGTCGCGAGAATCGTGTGAAGTCCATATATGTATCGGGGTCAAAATCTAGGAATCACGAGACGTATGCCATGTTTCTCCCGAGGCGAGAGGCCTATGACTATCCAAAGTGGTTACTGCATGAGTTTTAAATATAGAATAGACACATAAGTTTGTTTACATCGAAATGAGATATACCGAACAATGTTTAAGTATACGGTAGAACTCACCGAAGTGGTATGGTATCCATATTCTTTTGTAGTTTTTGAGATGCTTTATATATACGGCCATCCACGACGCAACCCTCAAGCCCTCCTTTTTTATTCTCTTCCAGCGGATCTTCTCTTTCTCCTCAACCGTCACCCCTTCGACTAGCTCGCGCATCCATCTTCCAATTCTTTGGGAAGTTAAAGGTTATCGATGCTATAGGGTGGGTCGATATACCCGGCCTCTAAAGACTTCATAGCTTTAATGAAGTGTGCTTGCATTCTACGAGATCACGACGTAAGTTAGTTACAACAAAAACCAACTAGGTTACATTGAGCTCATATCAAGAGGAAGAGGACTTACAAGCACCAGTGCGAATCAGATTCATCGACATTGAACCGAGGCAAAACATTTCGCGGACCTCGGCGAAGTCGAAGGAAATGGTAGTAGTTGGGCCTCCAAATGTGCCCTCGGGTACTATAGCTTCCACCAATTGCATTTTTGTTTTTGAAGCATGCAAAAAGTACCAATCATGGAATCTTTTCATTCCAAGTGGCATCTTTTCGAGATACCGGTTTGGTAGGAAAGGTTTGCCTCTTACATATTCTCTCGGGCAATCCTTGGACCACGTGATCCTTTCCAAATTTGGATACCTCTTTGCGGCTTTGTATTCGAGGGATCAACGGTTTTCCCGTAGGCAAAAGTGTTAATGCCTCGTGTTCTCAGCTTCTTTCGGTCATGAGCATACCACTTCATCAAATTGGTCTTCGGCGGCTCCACAAAAGTTGTCGACTTTGTGTCCTTTCTTATCATGATGGGGATCTTCTTTCGAGCTTCAGATTGTTTAGAAGACTGTGCCATCTCTTCAAGGCCTTGCTCGGGGGCGAGCCGGACATGGTTGTGGCTCGGGAGGCACATGGGGCGTCACATCACGCTCCGGCTCGGCATGAGCTGCACCTTGTTACGCTCGGGAGGCACTTGTGGCGCCTCGGCATGAGCTACGAGGGAGGTTGTTGCGGGCGGTTACTCACATGTGGCATCTCATCATTCTCTATTGGTGCCCCCTCATCATCCCGTAGTGGTGCCCCCTCACCATGCTCGGCGGTGCCCCCTCATCATGCTCGCCCGTGCCGCCTCATCATGCTCCGCGGGGCCGCCTCATACATCCAGTTCTCCTCACGAGACGGTGAATAGCCGATCTCTCCATCCTCAAGGCGGACTGTCTCCGAGATGTGCATCACTCGGAGTTGGCGATGTAGCATTCAACACAATGTCCTTTTTGTACCGAGAGGATGAACTGTTTCGTGAGTAGTCCGAGCTCACGTACCCCCTCGCTATTTGGAAAATCAACATTATGCTTCTCATAGCCCGGTTTCACGATTAGTGCCTCGACCTTAGTGTAGTCATTCGGGACCGGGTTGCCGTGCGGATGTCGCCTGGAGTTGGAGGATATGCCACACCCGTTGCCACCTCGGGTCATCACCGTGCCCGCGACGAGCGTCAACGGGGTGCAACTAGTTGGCCGTTGTATGTGATCGGCGAGGCGGAGGCTGCATTGGAACCTTGGCGCCGAACATCGGGAGGGCCGCTTATTATAGCCAAGTCTCGAGGCGGCTCCATTTGTGTCCGCCGCTCAAGCAGATCCCTACCGCCCGGAGTCTCGGGTCGACCATTTCATTCACCATGGATTGAAGAGTCTCCGGGTTTCTCCCATGTTTCTTGTACATCTCCCTCTCCTCATTGAGCTTGAATCCATCCTTCCAGGTCGTATGTTTCCCTAACCCCCTGACACGGCCTGTGTGCTCAGGGTTTCCCAAGCCAAGGGTAACCCCCCTCATTGGCATAACGAAAGTACTCAGAATATAAAAACCCTCATCATTGGCATAAGGAAAGTACTCAGAATATAAAAACCCTCATCATTGGCATAAGGCAAGTGCTCGAGTATATAAAAACTCTCATCATTGGCATAAGGCAAGTGCTCGTATATAAAAACTCTCATCAATGGCATAAACATGAAGAGTGGCATCAATCGCAATATAAACAAGTAGTAGTAGTAGTAGAGAGAGGGGAGAGATGCAAAAAAAAACAGCAGTAGAGTGGCATATAATAGCTGACCATATAAAGAGTCAAGTGTAGTAGTAGAGAGTAGTAGTAGTAAGAGTAGTAGTAGTAGTAAAGTGTAGTAGTAGAGTAGTAGTAGTAGTAAGAGTAGTAGTAGAGTAGTAGTAACCCAAGTAGAGAGTAGTGGTAGTAGTAGAGAGGAGTGGAGGAGAGGAGTAGAGGAGAGGAGGACATTAGTAGTAACAGTCAGTAGAGAGTAGTAGTAGTAGTAGTAGTAGAGAGGAGAAGAGAGGAGAGGAGAGGAGAGGGGAGAGATGGCAAAAAACAGTGGACAGAGTAATTATGCCTCATTATACAAAAAAATTCAGTTAACATCATTGCACATTCTTATGCCTCAGGTTTAAAGTAGCATCAAAATAACATCATTGCACATGCTTATGCCTCGGGTTCAAAGTAGCATCAAAAAAACATCATAGGCAAAACATTCCAAAAACGGTAGCATCATAGGCAGCATTTCAAAAACAGCAACATTCAAAAACGGCCAAGAGAGAGTAGTAGTAATTCAAAAACAAAGCTTATGCCTCGGGTTCAAAGTAGAGTAGTAGTAATAGCCGAGAGAGAGTAGTAGTAGTAGTAGTAGAGGAGAGGAGTGGAGGAGAGGAGTAGAGGAGAGGAGTAGAGGACAGAGGAGTAGACCATGACAGAAGCTTTGCCAAATGATAGGTTTATTTCATTGGCAAGTACTAAATCAATCTAGACAACAAGTAGTATAGTAGACAGTGGCATAGTAGACAAAGTGACATGTTCTATAGCAAAATTCGGTAAAGCCAAGTGTATTTCGGTTAAGAAGCCTGCCAAATGATAGGTTTATTTCATTGGCAAGTAGTTCGTTTTATGGCGGGAGTTAAGCCACAAATCAAAATGACATTGGCGGGAGTTTTATGGCAAGTAGTTCAGTGATAGGTATAGTACTAGAGACATTCAATTAAGTGGACAAAGTAAAGCATAGTTGACATCCAAACTGATATATAAATAGCATGGCATATAAATTTAAACTACTAAAACAATCATCCAGGTTCAAGCATGGCATATAAATTTTGAATTTTCGGGTGCTATTCTAAGGTCACTTGCTAAATGGACTAGATCATTTGCAAATCACTTAAAGTATTGCTCAAGAACAAAGCTTGTAGACCTAAATAAAGTAGAACATGTAGAGGATTATCATGGCATGCTAAGAGCTAAATAATATGAGCATGGCAATAGAGGTACCACAAGAAATTCACCAACGAGACCCTACAGTACAAGGCCTCCTCATTTCAAGGTTACAAGATGTGAATAACATGAGCATGACAATAGAGGTACCACAAGAAATTCACCAATAACCAAGGTGATGCAGATTTAAGCACGGCAATTCACCAATTCACCAATAACCAAAAGCGATGCAGATTTCACATGAGCATGGCAATTCACCAATTCACCAAGGGCATGGCCAATTCACATGAGCAAAAGCGCCACAAGGGCATGGCCATTAACGAATCCATGGCCGAGTACATGAACACAGAGAGAGGAGAGAAGAAGGTGGGCGTACCTTTGCAAGAGGAGGAGTCTGCGCACGGGCCGGGTGAGCTTTGGCGCCGGAGCGGCCAGCGGAGGATGCGAGAGGTGGCAATGACGACGAAGACGGCGGGAACGAGACAGCGGCAGGAACCCTAGGGTTTCCCTCGCCGGTGGCGGCGCACGAGTCCTTCACGTCGCCGTGGTGCTGAAGCGGGACGGCGCCCGCGGCGGGGCACGGCGCGGTGGAGCTCCCCGTGCCGGCGCCGCGAGGACGAAGGCGGACACCTCCTCCCGGGATCTCGCCGAGTCGGGGTCGGGAGACGGAGCGGCGAGGCGGACGACGGCGAGGAAGGACGGGGCCGCGAAACCCTAGCCACCCGGCGGAGGATGCGGAGATGCGGAGGGAGGGGAGGATGCGGAGGGAGGGGGAGGATGCGGAGATGCGGAGGGAGGGGGAGCTCGCCGTAGGGGAGGCGGCGCGGTGGGGAGAGGGCGGCGCTGGTGGGGCGGCGGGCGGCTCGACGGCGTCGATTTCGCTTTCGCCGACTTAGCCTGGGAGGGGGTCGGAAGGGGAGATCCCTTTTATGCGGGCGGCACCCTTTGTAAGGGCGGCGAGGAGCCGGCCCGCCCTTACGTGATTTTTTTTGTTTTTTAAATATTTTCATAAAAATAAAAAAATAGTATTAGCCTAAAAAATAGGAAAAAATGTCTAATAATTCTTAAAAAAATAATATATATTAAATTCAGTAAAAAATTGAATTAGTAAAAAGAAAAAGAAACAATTTTGAATTAGAAATAATTGAATTATGGTTTTTTTTAAAAATGGCACTTTGACCGTGTTTTTGGGACCCTAGATGGCCTCAGATGCAAAAGTGATGAACAGCAAGTTTGATCCACTCATCAAGATACATATTTTCTCCAATGGTCATCTTTTCATCTCGGGATGGTTTGGACCACTCAAACTTTGAAACTTCAATTTTTTCGCGGCTAGACGGGTTTTCGACCCCCTAGACGGACCCACCTCAAAAAGTGATGAACATCAAGTTTGATCCACTCGTCAAGACGAACAATTCATACAAAGGTCATTTTTGCATTCGACGAAGCGTTGCGAAAGTGTAGTTCTAAATCCACTCGTCTCGCATGAAGTTTCATTAAGTCTGTGGGATTCAAGAATTTGTGAATAGAGTTTACCAACACTTCCTCAAATGCAAAAATGGTCTATCTATGAAATATGTATCTTGATGAGACAAAACTATCTTGTATTCAAAAGTTTTTCATTTGAGGTCATTTGGTACCTCGTTTGACTAGAGTTGACCAAGTCTCGCCTTGGATTTTCAAATCCCGTGAGAAGAGTTTACTAAAACTTTTCCAAATGCAAAAGTGTTCTATGTATGAAATATGTATCTTGATGAGATGTAACTATTTTGTATTCAAAAGTTTTTCATTTGAGGTCAGTTGGTACCTCGTTTGACCTAGGTTGACCAAGTCAAACCTTTGTTTTTTTCGGAAAATACACGTTGATCGGACCCTAGATGGCCTCGGATGCAAAAGTGATGAACAGCAAGTTTGATCCACTCATCAAGATACATATTTTCTCCAATGGTCACCTTTTCATCTCGGGATGGTTTGGACCACTCAAACTTTGAAACTTCAGTTTTTCGCGGCCAGACGCGGGTTTTCGACCCCCTAGGCGGGCCCACCTCGAAAAGTCATGAACATCAAGTTTGATCCACTCATCAAGCGTTGCGAAAGTGTAGTACACATATAAATATGGTCTGACACATACATAAATATAGTCTCACACACACACATACATAAATGTAGTCTCACACACACACATACATAAATGTAATTACGCTTATCATAACTAGTCCTCCCCCGAGACAGTTTTCCACTTGACAGCTTTTCTACTTCATTGATCTTTTTTGTAAAGCTTGTGAAAAGCGGCATTTCATCGAACTTATTGTAGGCATCAACATCTTCGACGCCATCCACTCCGATAATGTGTTGTTTTCCGGGGATAACCACATGCTTAGGTTTCTTCTTTGGGGTTGTATACCGAGCGGGTCGGTCATAAAGAAAACTTGCATAACATGTGAAGCGAGCACCCATGGATCATCATTGAAGCCTATGTTAAGGAGGTCCACGACCCTCAATCCAATTTCATTGATTTCGGAGTTTATTGAGCCGGCGACATCGAAATAGGGCCACATTTAGTTCCTCAATCCCATAGTCAAGTTCCCATATTTCCTCAATTATGCCAAAGTAGTCGACCTTTTTGCCCCCCTCGCCGATAGCCACTACTCGAACACCATTGTTTTGGTTCACACTTTTGCTATCCTTTGTGTGGGTATAGAATGTGTACCCGTTGATCTCATACGAACTCCAAGAATGTCACCCTGTCTTGATGGCCCCGCCGCTAGCTTGCGATGGTAATGGAGTCTTTGGTTTCTCCAGCCGTATGTTCTTGTCCTTCAACCATGAAGTTACGCGTTGCCTGTGTTGTTTCATGACCCGGTCACCTCTACGACCGTGTGACTCGATGAGATGATCTCCAAGTGTTCACTAATGTATGGATCCATCACTTTGAGCCCGCCAAGACGTAGTGCGCCCGACTCACTTCTTGGTAATCTTCATCGATGAAGACTTTCCTACCATTTGTGCCCTTCCCGGCCAGCCTATTCTTGTAGCGAGAATCGGGAATACCAATCCCTCTCTCGTACTTTTAGGTACTCTTGACAAAGACTCGATGACTTCTTCATTAGTGTAGCCCTCTATCATGGAGCCCTCCGGGTAAGCACGATTATGCACGTATCGGCTTAGAATCGACATGAACCGCTCATACGCCCACATTTCATGCAAGTAGCAAGGGCCCAACGCCTCGTATTCGATGAACCATGTGAATCATGAGATGTACCATTGTGTCGAAGAAAGCGGGGAGGTAAACACATCTCTAGTTGGGCTCCGGGTCTCCACGACGAAATCATGTAGGTCATTCGGCTCGTTCTTGCTAATCTTCTTGCGTTATCCTGGACCCGGAAGTAGCACATGCGGGTGATAGCCATCTTCAAGAACTCGGCTTGATAGCCCCGATTGCGATTGGTAGGAACACCGTCAAAGCATCATATGACAATCGTGAGCCTTGCGGTTTTCGAATGACAGTCCTTCATCGACACTAGCTTCTTCGGTTTGCCGAAAACCCGTTGGGACTTTGGTCCCCTTCACAAGTGCATATACCCGTTAACACCGAGAATTTGGTCGGGAATATGACGGGTGGGCTCGCAGGTGGCGAGAGAGAGATTCGGCAAATGCATATGCGGTCGGCTAATTTCCATGTGTTCGGCAAATGGTCAAGCGGTTGGCAACCGCCCCCGTTTGAAGGCGAGAAAAAAAGGAAAGGGAAGCTGATCGAAAAGAGAAGGAGTCGTGATGGTCAAGGACTCCGATTATGGATAGAGTTAGCGTGTTTTTGTCTTTCCAATTTTGTTTAGACTGTTCGTAGATGCTTAGGACTCATGTTCTGTCCAGGGTATAAATATAAACCCTCGACCATTGTAATAAGCGTTCACAACCAAATCAATACAACCGGCTACGTGCCACCCTTCGAGTCCTTTTAGTCGTGTCGTCGAGTTCTTCGAGAGGGCCAATCGATCCGTCGACCTTGTTGACATTTCTAACGCCACTCAGTGTTAGGTTGTCATCCCCAACATGGCGCCAAAAATGCTGGTACTAAATAATGCAACCGCTACTAAAAATAAATATGGGATCCGCAAGCGTTTACGAGATAATACCGATGTAGCATTTTAACCAGGAGTAATCCAGGTATCGTTATTTATATTTTTACCACCGGGAAGGGAATGCACTTGGATAATGAGTGATGAGCAATGCACATGCGATAATGGAGAGCTTAACCTTGTCCGTATCGATCATCTCATACGGGGTAAGTGTCACATAAAATATAGGAATGAATGATAAATGACATAAGATAAATGAGAGCTTTTAGCCACATAAAATAATAGTAATAAGCCATCTCAACTTAGCACTCTAAGCTTATAACACTAGCATGGACTAGGACGATCTAGGGTATAATCCTATGTTATTCTAACTATAAAGTCAAAGCATACAATGATTAGTGCAAGAACATCTAGCAATCATGGCGGGAAAAGGTTACATCTATGCATAGTGATATTACCCGGAGAAGACAAGAGACATAGCAATGACTTCAATGTAATAGGTTGTTCTACTAAGACCTACCAACGGGGATGGAATACAAAGGACTCAACGGAGATTTGTCACTCCGCGATCTACCACACGACCCGCCAATAGGGTGCAATCGCGAGATAAATACGGTCTAGGCACCATGCCTACACAATGTTTACCACTTACCCATCGATCTAATGAGCAAGCGCTATACGATCCTATGCATAAACACAATTCTAGTCCAACTATGCTAAACATATAATCAAAGTAAACTAAGAACAATATAATTGAGAACATAATCAAATAGAGCAAAGTCAAGTCTCGATATAATAGAATAGAATAAAGTACTACTCATAGTATCACGAACAATGATGAATATTACAAGAATGTAGAGGGAATTACCAAGAACTCCGACAGATCCGGACTCCAAGCTAGGCTTGATTCCCTCTAGATCTATTCCTATGTAGCTATGCTACTAAACTATGGAGCTCTAATTGAGATGGTGGCTCAGCTTCTCTGAATTCGATGAGAGAATGAACTCTTGAATGAATTAGGGTTTCACCCGGGGGCCGGGGCTCGGAATATATAGCCCCCTAGGATTAACCGTAGCCCTCGGATCAAACCGGCCTAAATGGACGATAATTATTCATCCTCAAAGGCGGTGGAGGCGGGATCCACGAGACTCCACCGATTGGTGGAGATGGGGAGTCGGCCGACTCCCCCCGGGTCGGCCGACGGCCCACCCCCGAGGCGGGGCCCGGCCTTCGGGGGTCGCCTTTCGGGAGTCTTCTAGATTATACAATTTTACCGTTCGGTCTTTATCTCTATGTAATCATGACATGTGGGCCTCCTTTGGTTCTCTTTCGATAACCCCCTGCGAGAAATAGACAATCACCAAAACTCGTGGAATTACGTCGGTGTAACCCCTATATCTAACAAGTGAACTCATATTAGTCCTTTCTCTTGCTGCGTTGACGGTATAAAATTGATACTTAAGGACTAGTCAACAAACTCCCCCAAGCTTACCTTTTGCTCGTCCACGAGCAAAGATAGACTCAGTGATGGATCGGGAGTTGCTACAATGCTTTCACTCCTCACAAGTATACATGCGTTCAAACAAGAACTCTCCTCCGGATTAGAGTGAACTATCGACTCAAAACTCACTCATATTACCTTTCACCATGGGGCTTGTAACCGTCACTTGGGTCTTGAGTAGTTGAAAGATAGAACGAGTCCAAGTCAAGCGCCATATTTCTCGCTCTTTGATCAACTATTATCCACGGAGTTTTTTTTTTTTGAAAAGTTTGAAATAAAACTCGAGTTCCTTGTATGAACCTTTCAAGTCTCTCATTTGTGGTATTTCTGGATCCTCTCTAAGGCATAAGTAGTGTATGCCTTCTCTCTTCTCTCAGAATATGTGGTATTTGTGGAACTAAGGCATAGTGGAAAGTGCCTTCTCTCTCTCACCCTACTTTCTAATAGGCTTATGTGGAGCTCATAGGTGGGGAGACACTCAAACTTACTTGCATATATTGCACAGTTAAGACATGGATCCAATAGGAACTAAAATAATAATAAAGTCATATGTGCATGAGGAAGTGAAATGGATGATAAGATGATGATAGGATGATGGTAAGGAAATGATTATGAGGGGTACTCAACTGGTGAACATCTACTTCTACACTCGCTCCTTTGGGGATAACATGACTCCCTTTATTTAGAAACCTTGAAAACTTCTTGAATGGAAGGACTTGGCTACTCTTTCTTTCTCTTTCTTTCTTTTTTTCTCTCTTTTTTTTTTCTTTTCTTTTTTTTTTAGAGCAACCAATCCTCTGAAAACGAAACTTTAGCACAGGTAGTGTATAACTTGAAATGATCTTGTGGAGCTTTTATGTAGGCAAATAGATCGGCGATGATTATTTCTAGATGTTCACTCCCGGGATAGGAGTAGAACCTTTACGGATGAAGTGAAATGAATGGCGTATGTATATGTGGATGGATGAATGGATGGATGCGTACTCCCAGTGTAGGAGCAGCATAAGTGCGTATCTCCAGGGTAGAGATGGCACAATATGTGGGGAATGCGTACTCCCGGGATAGGAGTAGCATAAGTGCGTATCTCCGAGGGTAGAGATAGCACAATATGTGGTGGATATGGATCTATATGTGGGTGGTACTTCGAGAGCAGTAGCACGAGAATGAATGTAACATTTATAAAATGGGTGCATGCTTCGGGGACGAAGTAGCATAGATCAATGGATGGAGAGCACATAGTATTGACTTTAACCGCGTGACTAGTTCCTTATGGGTCCACAGCATAACCACACTCAATGCCTATAAAATCTACACTCACACCTACAATATGATCTATATGAGATGGGTTTTCCTAATCTAGTAAGCATGAATATATATTTGTGGTAGGAATTTGAACTCTCATCATAAAGGAACTCATCATGCAGGAATTTAATATTTTCACAGATAAATTCTCCAGAACTCTAGTATCTCTAGGAGCAAGATGGACAGCAACTCAAAACCTTCCCATATCATACCCGTCAACCACCTAGACTTAGATCAAGTGTTCGCTACCCACAAGTTTCAGGTTCAGAGCAAATCTCAAGTCTAAACAGTTGTGTCCAAAACTCGGGAGAGTGCAAGGTTGAAAACTAGGTACTTGAAAGGAATTACGGCGGAGCAACTATTCATCATCTCCATGTAGAGTTTATTCTAGGGATCACTTTTAAAGGCAGTTGCAAGAGCTCTCCAAAAGTAGAAAAGATAAATAAGGAAATCTTTACGGGTTTCTATGGTTATGCATCTTTTTTAGTTGTTTTAACAAAGCATACTTTAAAATAGATAAGTTGGAAACACTTAGCTTGGTACATGGGGGATGCTCTCCCCCAAGGCTTGGATGTTGACATAGTCTGGCGATGTTCCGGCGAGCACCGAAGACGTTCTAGTCCTCCGGGAGTGTTGTAGATAGTTCTTTGTTGGAGACGGCATTCAATTGTCACGGGCGGCACTCGACGGGGATTTGGATGTCCCTCGCTTGTTAGCTCTTCTTGATCCTTGATGTTCTATGAAGCTCAAAATAGACAACAAAGCTTGTGGAACTAATTAAGCGTTAGTGATAAAACCTCTAGGCCTTGGTTGTCTAGAACTTTCTTAACTTAGACTTGTTCTAACGGGATCACAAGAAATATTTTTATCTTTTTATTATTTAAGGAATGCGAGACGGGGAAATAAATATCTTTGAGAAATTATTTTTGTGCCACCACAGTGAATGACTATTCACATGGGGCTTGACGATTTTCGGATGCAAATGCAAAAACATCTTTATTTTCTTTTCAAATGCGAGATAAAAGAGTAAAGATGCAACAAAGATGCAAGTAGGGAAATAAATATACTAAGGTAAAAATATAATCTTGAAAAGTAATCTTGATAAATACCAAGTTACCTCTTGGCGCGGCGTTCGGTGGTTTTAAGTCCTCCGAACGGGACTTGTCATGTTTGCTCATTTTTCAAGGGGCGCATTGGCTGGCGCCTCTGATGACGTCACCTCTTGTGTTGAAATCGATTCTGATTTTACTTTTACCTTCCACACCTTCTTTGTTGGAGAGGGTGACCTTGAGGAGGAAGTTTCTTGGGGCACTTGGTTTTCTTCTGGTAGCACCTCTTCGGGTTCTTCTATAATGTTCTTCTCTTCTGGGTATCGATCTTCATATCTAGACACTTCTCCCTCATAGTTGGCCCATCCATCTGTAGTGATGTTCTTCTTGTTCTGGCGACGGGTATGCTGCCTTCTCCTTGCTCTGTTCTTCTTGGGCTCCTCAGTGATTATATAATTATTATTGAAGTAGCGGCGTACCTTCTCAGTGGGAAAGTGGAAATGGATCTCTCCTGTCCCAATATAGATGATAGCTCTGGTGGTGTTCAGGAATGGTCTTCCTAGGATGATTGGAGGATCGTAGTCATCTCCCATGTCAATGACTAGGAAGTCTGTAGGGACATAGTGGTCATCTATCTGGATGAGGACATCCTTCACTTCTCCTTCGACGAAGCGGAATGTCTGGTCTGCCATCTGCAGCTGTGCATAGGTGGGCTCCAAAGGCATAGTGCCATATAGATACTCATAGGTTACCTTGGCCATGATGTTGACGCCCGATCCGGTGTCACAGATAGCTTTATTGAAAGAGCTTCTGTTGATGGAGCATTGAATGGTTGGGACACACGGGTCATCCTTCTTGATTAGACGTGGGGACTGAGTAAGTGGTCATGCTCCTTATGGTGCGGTGACCATCCTCCATCTCCGTCTTCTTGGTCTTCTTGTTCTTGTTCTTCTTAGCTGGATTCTTCTTCTTCTCATTCTGTGATGAGGGTGTCTTTGGGAGGCTGCAGCACTTTGTTCTTGAAGAAGAAGGTTTCTCGCTTGCCCTTGATGTTGAAGATGATCTTGGCGGTGTTGGCATACATGATGGCTCCGGCGGTGTTCAAGAATGGTCGTCCCAGAATGATAGGGGACCTTTCATCACTTTGCACGTATCGACTACCACGAAGTCTCGGTTTGGAACATACGAGTTGCCTACTCGTACACATATGTCTTCAAGCACTCCTAAGGGAACACGGAGTGACCGCACCGCAAGGTTTGTAAGCACATGGTTGTGTATGCTAAGGGGCATCGAATAGCTTCTCGTATATCACTCTTGGCATGATGTTGATGCTTGCACCGAAGTCTGCCCAGTTGCCTCATTGAAATTGGTACTTCCAATGGAGATCGGAATGACCGGTCTCCCTGGATCGCCCTTCTTGATTGGCGAGTTGAGTCAATCCATGACCCCTTCGATGGATCACTCCGGCTATCTTCTACATTGAATATATCAACAAGATTTGCGGTCTCGAGCTCTTCGGGTTGTCCTACCCGGTTTACCTTGACCGGTGGAGGGAGCAAGGTTAACAAGCCGTGTTGTACTGCGACTCAAGTATCTTGTTGGCAAAGTGACTCTTGATGGCATTGGAAAAGCCATCCATTACGATGCTTGAGTGTCTCTAGGACCTTGTCATTTGATGTCAGCTTCTTGGACAAATTGTCCATCATCTTGCCTTGGTTCAGCACCAACTCTCTCAAAGGCGGCTGGTTGTAATTATTGTAGGAGGAGTTGTTGCCTTGATAATTGCCTGAATAATTGCCTGAGTAGTTAGGCCTCGGCTGCTAATTCCAACCTTGATTCTGCTGAGGACGGTAGTAATTATTGTTGTTGTTGTTGAGGTAGTTCACGTCCTCCTTCAGCTCTGGGCAGTTAGCACCTGTGTGCCAGTCTCTCCACACTCTTCACATGTCATGCGAGCATCATGTATGTGCATGACTTCTTTCTTCTCGGGGCTCTCTCATCGAGCCTCTTCATTAGAAGATCCATTTTGGGGAGACGGCATGTCTACCTCTTTCAAACTCGATGCATTCCTCCACCTCTCTTGCGGGTCTCGAGTTCTTTCTTCACTCCAACCTTGGTTGGATGCCATCTTCTCCACAAGATTTTGTGGCTTGAGGAATAGTGAGTGATAAGAATGCACCTCCGGCCGGCATCCATCGTCTCACGTGTGCTTGTTGCTAAGCCCATGGTAGAATGTCTCGCATAAGCCAATTCTCCATGCCATGATGAGGACACTCGAGGATGTAATCTTGAAAGCGCTCCCAAGCTTCCGGGACAGTCTCATCATGGTGTTGCCGAAAGCTTGATATCTTCCCACGAAGAGCATTTGTCTTGCCCATGGGGAAGAACTTCGCCAAGAAATTGGTGGAACATAGTGCCACGTAGTATTCTTCTCCTTATTGGCGTAGAACCACGCTTTCGCTCTCCCCAAGAGTGAGAATGGGAAGAGGCGAAGTAGTATAGCATCTCTCGGGGACATCCTTGATAGTGAATGTGCTACAAATCTCCAGTGTTGGAGATGAGCACTAGCATCTTCATGGGCCTTCCCACGAACCGGCTTGCTTGCACCATGTTGATTAGCGGGCTTGAGCTCAAAAGCTCCTTCGATGTCCGCAGCCTGGTCAAGTGCGAATGTTGTCCGTAGTTGAGCCGAGAACTCGCGGAGTGACTTGTGCGCCATGGCTTCCGGCGGGTGTCAAGTCTCGCACGAAAGGTTGACTTTACGCTTCGACAAACTTCAAGTTGAGTTGATGATGATGATTGATTGGTCTTCTTCAACTTGCTTCCGGCCTTCCGAATAAAGCTTCGGATTGTCAATATAATTATCGGGAAGAATTGTCTTTTTCATACATTACCCCGCATAAGATATAAAAATAGACGAAAAACAAAGGGTAAGGCTGTATGAGTAGAGAATGGTGGCCGGTGCTCAATCTCATTATGTAGTGCAATCTTTGCTCATTATCCATTGGCTTTCAACCTTCCATTTCAAGCAACGGCGCCAAAAATGCTTGTTGACATTTCTAACGCCACTCGGTGTTAGGTTGTCATCCCCAACATGGCGCCAAAAATGCCGGTACTAAATAATGCAACCGCTACTAAAAATAAATATGGGATCCGCAAGCACGTATAATACCGATGTAGCATTTTAACCAGGAGTAATCCGGTATCGTTATTTATATTTTTACCACCGGGAAGGGAATGCACTGGATAATGAGTGATGAGCAATGCACATGCGATAATGGAGAGCTTAACCTTAAACGTATCGATCATCTCATACGGGGGTAAGTGTCACATAAAATATAGGAATGAATGATAAATGACATAAGATAAATGAGAGCTTTTAGCCACATAAAATAATAGTAATAAGCCATCTCAACTTAGCACTCTAAGCTTATAACACTAGCATGGACTAGGACGATCTAGGGTATAATCCTATGTTATTCTAACTATAAAGTCAAAGCATACAATGATTAGTGCAAGAACATCTAGCAATCATGGCGGGAAAAGGTTACATCTATGCATAGTGATATTACCAGAGAAGACAAGAGACATAGCAATGACTTCAATGTAATAGGTTGTTCTACTAAGACCTACCAACGGGGGATGGAATACAAAGGACTCAACAGGACTGTCACTCCCGCGATCTACCACACGACCCGGCCAATAGGGTGCAATCGCAGATAAATACGGTCTAGGCACCACGCCTACACAATGTTTACCACTTACCCATCGATCTAATGAGCAAGCGCTATACGATCCTATGCATAAACACAATTCTAGTCCAACTATGCTAAACATATAATCAAAGTAAACTAAGAACAATATAATTGAGAACATAATCAAATAGAGCAAAGTCAAGTCTGATATAATAGAATAGAATAAAGTACTACTCATAGTATCACGAACAATGATGAATATTACAAGAATGTAGAGGGGAATTACCAAGAACTCCGACAGATCCGGACTCCAAGCTAGGCTTGATTCCTCTAGATCTATTCCTATGTAGCTATGCTACTAAACTATGGAGCTCTAATTGAGATGGTGGCTCGGCTTCCTCTCGAATTCGATGAGAGAATGAACTCTTGAATGAATTAGGGTTTCACCCGGGCCAGGGCCTGAATATATATAGCCCCCTAGGATTAACCAGCCCTGATCAAACCGACCTAAATGGACGATAATTATTCATCCTCAACGGCGGTGGAGGCGGGATCCACGAGACTCCACCCGATTGGTGGAGATGGGGAGCGGGCCGACTTCCTCGGGTCGGGCCGACCGCGCCACCCCAGTGGGGGAGCGCCCGGGGGTCGCCTTCCGGGAGTCTTCTAGATTATACAATTTTACCCGTTCGGTCTTTATCTCTATGTAATCATGACATGTGGGCCTCCTTTGGTTCTCTTTCCGATAACCCCCGCAAATAGACAATCACCAAAACTCGTGGGAATGCAGCCGATTGTAACCCCTATATCTAACAAGTGAACTCATATTAGTCCTTTTCTCTTGCTGCGTTGACGGTATAAAATTGATACTTAGGACCGTCAACAAACTCCCCAAGCTTACCTTTGCTCGTCCCCGAGCAAAGATAGACTCGTTGGATGGATCGAGTTGCTACAATGCTTTCACTCCTCACAAGTATACATGCGTTCAAACAAGAACTCTCCTCCGGATTAGAGTGAACTATCCTGACTCAAAACTCACTCATATTACCTTTCACCATGGGGCTTGTAACCGTCACTTGGGTCTTGAGTAGTTGAAAGATAGAACAGTCAAGTCAAGCGCCATATTTCTCGCTCTTTGATCAACTATTATCCTGGAGTTTTTTTTTGAAAAGTTTGAAATAAAACTCAGAGTTCCTTGTATGAACCTTTCAAGTCTCTCATTTGTGGTATTTCTGGATCCTCTCTAAGGCATGAGTAGTGTATGCCTTCTCTTCTCTCGAAAATATGTGGTATTTGTGGAACTAAGGCATAGTGGAAAGTGCCTTCTCTCTCTCACCCTACTTTCTAATAGGCTTATGTGGAGCTCATAGGTGGGGAGACACTCAAACTTACTTGCATATATTGCACAGTTAAGACATGGATCCAATAGGAACTAAAATAATAATAAAGTCATATGTGCATGAGGAAGTGAAATGGATGATAAGATGATGATAGGATGATGGTAAGGAAATGATTATGAGGGGTACTCAACGGGTGAACATCTACTTCTACTTTTCGCCTCCTTTGGGGATAACATGACTCCTTTTATTTAGAAACCTTGAAAACTTCTTGAATGGAAGGACTTGGCTACTCTTTCTTTCTCTTTCTTTCTTTTTTTCTCTCTTTTTTTTTCTTTTCTTTTTTTTTTAGAGCAACCAATCCTCTGAAAACGAAACTTTAGCACAGGGAGTGTATAACTTGAAATGATACTGACTGGAGCTTTTATGTAGGCAAATAGATCGGCGATGATTATTTCTAGATGTTCACTCCAGGATAGGAGTAGAACCTTTCTGGATGAAGTGAAATGAATGGCGTATGTATATGTGGATGGATGAATGGATGGATGCGTACTCCAAGTCAGGTAGGAGCAAAGATAAGTGCGTATCTCCGTGGTAGAGATAGCACAATATGTGGGGAATGCGTACTCCTAGGATAGGAGTAGCATAAGTGCGTATCTCTAGGGTAGAGATAGCACAATATGTGGTGGATATGGATCTATATGTGGGTGGTACTTCGAGGAATGTATAGCACGTAATGAATGTAACATTTATAAAATGGGTGCATGCTTCGAGGACAGAAGTAGCATAGATCAATGGATGGAGAGCACATAGTATTGACTTTTTAACCGCGTGACTAATTCCTTATGGGTCCACAAGATAACCACACTCAATGCCTATAAAATCTACACTCAAACCTACAATATGATCTATATAAACAAAGATGGGTTTTCCTAATCTAGTAAGCATGAATATATGGTCGTGGTAGGAATTTGAACTCTCATCATAAAGGAACTCATCATGCAGGAATTTAATATTTTCACGCATAAATTCTCCGTAACTCTAGTATCTCTAGGAGCAAGATGGACAAGCAGCTCAAAACCTTCCCATATCATACCCGTCAACCACCTAGACTTAGATCAAGTGTTTGCTACCCACAAGTTTCAGTTCGAGCAAATCTCAAATCTAAATAGTTGTGTCCAAAACTCGGAGAGTGCAAGGTTGAAAACTAGGTACTTGAAAGGAATTACGACAGAGCAACTATTCATCATCTCCATGTAGAGTTTATTCTAGGGATCACTTTTAAAGACAAAGATTGCAAGAGCTCTCCAAAAGTAGAAAAGATAAATAAGGAAATCTTTCTCGGGTTTCTATGGTTATGCATCTTTTTTAGTTGTTTTAACAAAGCATACTTAACAAAGCATAAATAGATAAGTTGGAAACACTTAGCTTGGTACACGGGGATGCTCTCCCCAAGCCGGATGTTGACATAGTCTCGCTGATGTTGCCGACAGCACCGAAGACGTTCTAGTCCTCTAGAGTGTTGTAGATAGTTGTCGTTGGAGACAAAGATTCAATTGTCACGGCAGCACTGATTGTGGACCGGATGTCCTTCGCTTGTTAGCTCTTCTTGATCCTTGATGTTTTATGAAGCTCAAAATAGACAACAAAGCTTGTGGAACTAATTGCGTTAGTGATAAAACCTCTAGGCCTTGGTTGTCTAGAACTTTCTTAACTTAGACTTGTTCTAACATGATCACAAGAAATATTTTTATCTTTTTATTATTTAAGGAATACAGACAGGGAAATAAATATGCCGAGAAATTATTTTTGTGCCACCACAGCTGAATGATTATTCACATGGGGCTTAAATTTTCTGGATGCAAATGCACAACATCTTTATTTTCTTTTCAAATGCAAAGATAAAAGAGTAAAGATGCAACAAAGATGCAAGTAGGGAAATAAATATGCTAAGGTAAAAATATAATGCTGAAAAGGAATGCTGATAAATACCAAGTTACCTCTTGGCGCGGCGTTCGGTGGTTTTAAGTCCTCCGAACAGACTTGTCATGTTTGCTCATTTTTCAAGGGGCGCATTGGCCGGCGCCCGATGATGTCGCCTCTTGTGTGTAGGAATTGATTCTCGATTTTACTTTTACCTTCCACACCTTCTTTGTTGGAGAGGGTGACCTTGAGGAGGAAGCTTCTTGGGGCACTTGGTTTTCTTCGGTAGCACCTCTTCGGGTTCTTCTACAATGTTCTTCTCTTCTGGGTATCGATCTTCATATCTAGACACTTCTCCCTCATAGTTGGCCCATCCATCTGTAGTGATGTTCTTCTTGTTCTGGCGACGGGTACGCTGCCTTCTCCTTGCTCGTTCTTCTTGGGCTCTTCGGTGATTATATAATTATTATTGAAGTAGCGACGTACCTTCTCGGTGGGAAAGTGGAAATGGATCTCTCCCGTCCCAATATAGATGATAGCTCGTGGTGTTCAGGAATGGTCTTCCTAGGATGATTGGAGGATCATAGTCATCTCCCATGTCAATGACTAGGAAGTCTCGTAGGGACATAGTGGTCATCTATCGGATGAGGACATCCTTCACTTCTCCTTCGACGAAGCGGAATGTCCGGTCCGCCATCCGCAGCCGTGCATAGGTAGGCTCCAAAGGCATAGTGCCATATAGATACTCATAGGTTACCTTGGCCATGATGTTGACGCCGATCCGGTGTCACGACATAGCTTTATTGAAAGAGCTTCGTTGATGGAGCATTGAATGGTTGGGACACCGGGTCATCCTTCTTGATTAGACGTGGGGACTCGAGTAAGTGGTCATGCTCCTTATGGACCGCAGTGACCATCCTCACCGTCTCCGTCTTCTTGGTCTTCTTGTTCTTGTTCTTTCTTCTTAGCCGGATTCTTCTTCTTCTCACCGTTCGTCGATGAGGGTGTGTGGGAACCGTAGCACTTTGTTCTTGAAGAAGAAGGTTTCTCTCTTGCCCTTGATGTTGAAGATGATCTTGGCAGTGTTGGCATACATGATGGCTCCAGCAGTTGTTCAAGAATGGTCGTCCCTAGAATGATAGGGACCTTTCATCACCGCCCGTATCCACTACCACGAAGTCTGCCGGAACATACGAGTTGCCTACTCGTACACATATGTCTTCAAGTACTCCCAAAGGGAACACGGAGTGACCGATCTGCAAGCCGTAAGCACATGGTTGTGTATGTTAAGGGGCATCTGAATAGCTTCTCATATATCACTCTTGGCATAATGTTGATGCTTGAGCCGAAGTCACGACATTGCCTCATTAAAGTTGGTACTTCCAATGGAGATCGGAATGACCGGTCTCCCGGATCGCCCTTCTTGATTGGCGAGTTGAGTCAATCCATGACCCCTTCGATGGATCACTCCGGCTATCTTCTACATTGAATATATCAACAAGATTTGCGCCTCGAGCTCTTCGGGTTGTCCCGCAGCTTACCTTGACCTGGAGGGAGCAAGGTTAACAAGCCTGTTGTACCCGCGACTCAAGTATCTTGTTGAAGCCGGAAGCCGACTCTTGATGGCATTAGAAAAGCCATCCATTCCGTTCGAGTGTCTCTAGGACCTTGTCATTTGATGTCGCTTCTTGGACAAATTGTCCATCATCTTGCCTTGATTCAAGACCAACTCTCTCAAAGGCGGCCGGTTGTAATTATTGTAGGAGGAGTTGTTGCCTTGATAATTGCCCGAATAATTGCCCGAGTAGTTAGGCCTTTGCCGCCGATTCCAACCTTGATTCACGAGGACGATAGTAATTATTGTTGTTGTTGTTGAGGTAGTTCACGTCCTCCTTCAGCTCGCGCTAGCACCTATGTGCCCAGCCTCTCCACACTCTTCACATGTCATGCGAGCATCATGTATATGCATGACTTCTTTCTTCTCTCGGGCTCTCTCATCGAGCCTCTTCATTAGAAGATCCATTTTGGCAGACAGACATGTCTACCTCTTCACGGGTGCATTCCTCCACCCTCTTGGTCCGAGTTCTTTCTTCACTCCAACCTTGGTTGGATGCCATCTTCTCCACAAGAGCCGTGGCTTGAGGAATAGTGAGTGATAAGAATGCACCTCCAAGAAAGCATCCATCGTCTCACGGTGTCGTTGCTAAGCCCATGGTAGAATGTCCGCATAAGCAGCCAATTCTCCATGCCATGATGAGGACACTCGAGGATGTAATCTTGAAAGCGCTCCCAAGCTTCTCGGGACAAATCTCATCATGGTGTTGCTGAAAGCTTGATATCTTCCCACGAAGAGCATTTGTCTTGCCCATGGGGAAGAACTTCGCCAAAAAATTGGTGGAACATAGTGCCCACGTAGTATTCTTCTCCTTATTGGCGTAGAACCACTGCTTCGCTCTCCCCAAGAGTGAGAATGGGAAGAGGCGAAGTAGTATAGCATCTCTCGGGGACATCCTTGATAGTGAATGTGCTACAAATCTCCAGTAAAGTGTTGGAGATGAGCACTAGCATCTTCATGGGCCTTCCCACGAACCGGCTTGCTTGCACCATGTTGATTAGCGCAGCTTGAGCTCAAAAGCTCCTTCGATGTCCGCAGCTGGTCCAAAGTACGAATGTTGTCCGTAGTTGGAGCCGAGAACTCGCGGAGTGACTTGTTCGTCATGGCTTCAAACGCTGGTGTCAAGTCTCGAACGAAAGGTTGACTTTCGTCGACAAACTTCCAAGTTGAGTTGATGATGATGATTGATTGGTCTTCTTCAACCCGCTTCCGCTTCCCCGAATAAAGCTTCGGATTGTCAATATAATTATCGTGAAGAATTGTCTTTTTCATACATTACCCCGCATAAGATATAAAAATAGACGAAAGACAAGGGTAAGGCTGTATGAGTAGAGAATGGTGACAAAAGACATGCTCAATCTCATTATGTAGTGCAATGCCGCTCATTATCCATTGGCTTTCAACCTTCCCCGGCAACGGCGCCAAAATGCTTGTTGACATTTCTAACGCCACTCGTTGTTAGGTTGTCATCCCCAACATGGCGCCAAAAATGCCGGTACTAAATAATGCAACTACTACTAGAAATAAATATGGGATCCGCAAGTGCACGTATAATACCGATAGCATTTTAACCAGGAGTAATCCAGGTATCGTTATTTATATTTTTACCACCGGGAAGGGAATGCACTGGATAATGAGTGATGAGCAATGCACATGCGATAATGGAGAGCTTGACCTTGTTTGTATCGATCATCTCATACGTGGTAAGTGTCACATAAAATATAGGAATGAATGATAAATGACATAAGATAAATGAGAGCAATTAGCCACATAAAATAATAGTAATAAGCCATCTCAACTTAGCACTCTAAGCTTATAACACTAGCATGGACTAGGACGATCTAGGGTATAATCCTATGTTATTCTAACTATAAGGTCAAAGCATACAATGATTAGTGCAAGAACATCTAGCAATCATGGCGGGGAAAAGGTTACATCTATGCATAGTGATATTACCGAGAAGACAAGAGACATAGCAATGACTTCAATGTAATAGGTTGTTCTACTAAGACCTACCAACGGGGATGGAATACAAAGGACTCAACAGAACCTGTCACTTCCGCGATCTACCACACGACCCGGCCAATATAGGGTGCAATCCCATAAATACGGTCTAGGCACCATGCCTACACAACATTTACCACTTACCCATCGATCTAATGAGTAAGCGCTATACGATCCTATGCATAAACATAATTCTAGTCCAACTATGCTAAACATATAATCAAAGTAAACTAAGAACAATATAATTGAGAATATAATCAAATAGAGCAAAGTCAAGTCTCGATATAATAGAATAGAATAAAGTACTACTCATAGTATCACGAACAATGATGAATATTACAAGAATGTAGAGGGGAATTACCAAGAACTCCGACAGATCCGGACTCCAAGCTAGGCTTGATTCCTCTAGATCTATTCCTATGTAGCTATGCTACTAAACTATGGAGCTCTAATTGAGATGGTGGCTCGGCTTCTTCCGAATTCCGATGAGAGAATGAACTCTGAATGAATTAGGTTTCACCGGGGGCCGGGGCTCAATATATAGCCCCCTAGGATGAACCACAGCTCCCTCGGATCAAACCGACCTAAATGGACGATAATTATTCATCCTCAAAGGGCGGAGGTGGAGGCAGGGATCCACGAGACTCCACCCCGATTGGTGGAGATGGGGAGTCGGCCGACCCGGGTCGGCCGGGACCGCCCACCCTACTGTGTAGGGCCCCAGCCTTCGGGGGTCGCCTTCTCGAGTCTTCTAGATTTTACAATTTTACCCGTTCGGGTCTTTATCTCTATGTAATCATGACATGTGGGCCTCCTTTGGTTCTCTTTCTCGATAACCCCCTCGCAGAAATAGACAATCACCAAAACTCATGGAATTCCGTCGCTGTAACCCCTATATCTAACAAGTGAACTCATATTAGTCCTTTCTCTTGCTGCATTG
>JAENPR010001905.1:0-96949 GCA_018135685.1 Themeda triandra
GACTCAGAGAGAGACGTACCTGCAGTCTCCCACCAAAAAAGGAAAAAAAAAACACGTGCGTCGAATTGAAGTTCCGACGTCTGAACCACCACTCCTCGATGGATCTATCCAAAAGTAGCGCGTGTGCTATTATCCTAGATGTATGCGTAGAGGATTTATGTACGGTGAAATTTTGAATAGAATTACTAATTTTAAAAATTCTAGAGGGTCCAATTTTCTCTAGTTGACCTTACTTGAGACTATGTAAAAACATGTTTTACAGAGCTCCACAGGTGGAGCTATATTTTATCAAATAGTTCATCAAAACAACTTTAGCTCTATTATAGAGCGACTCGTGGAGCTAACGCAAAGAAAATCACTATTGAGTGGACCGTGCCAAACAAAACTTTATTTAGAAAGACAAACTGAAGATAAAATTAGGTGGTAAATTAAGCCTCATGCGAATTCATGTGCTCTAGTTATTACGTGTGATGGTGTAGCAGGATTGCTACGATCGTGATGCGCTAGACGTAATTAATCCAGTTATTACATTTAATTATTATTATTTTTCTAAATCTTAGTTATATTTGGCCCTGACTCTAATGAGTTTCCGTTTGATAAAAGTATGAGACACACTATGAAGCGGACCTTTGTCGTCCATCGTCTCCGAACCTGCTATCTACCTCTGTCCGTAGACGTATTTCTACCCTGCGGCTTCGCCCTCCACCTGGCTAGCCTATATAGCCCAATGAGTCCCTTGTAAGATTGGCAACCTTCCTCCTCTGTGTGAAACTCACTCTCTCCGAATTGGTTGCGTGATGTTGAGAGCCGAGCTTTAAGAATTTTATGTAGGATGAAAAAACACCATTTCGACTAGCAAGTTTTCATGTATGGGTGACCAAACGTAAAACTAATAGCAGCAAAGGACTGTAAATTTGAAATGCACTGGTCATATAATTATTTATAATAATTTTGTAACTTCACTTTCTTTTAGAATTCACTGTTTATTTGGTACCTCTACATTTTTTTCTAGACTCGCTACATATGTCGCTATACAAATAGGGTGACTTGTGCAGTATGGTACCAAAAATGTTTGAAGTTTTGAACGTCCTGTTCAACTCTCGTACTGTTCGACCGATTTTTCTTGTCCAAGACCAGGGCTGCAGCACGGCAGCCTGAGTCCTAGACCCAATACGTATGTCGCTATATAAGTAGGGTGACTTCTGCGGTAAGGTACCAAAATTGAATGCCCTGTTGGTTGGTCTATAATTTTTGAAAAACTGGCTATATATCCCTGATCTCAAAAAAAAAAAAAAAAGGAACGCCCTGTTCAACTCTCGTACCGTACGACCGAAAGGGACGCTGCAAACGTGCTTCACGGATTATATGTGTGTCTATGTGTGTCTATGTGTGTCATCAACCGAGCCTTGGCCTCCGATCCATATCCGTGTGTGCGATTCACAGATCGCTGCATGTCACTGTTCTACAGTATCACTCTCGCATTGATCTGTATTTGGTTGTACGTTCGCATCGCATCCATCGATCGTCGTTGCATAAAGCAGTGGTTCATCAGTTCCACGCAATGGCCGGGATGCTCCCATTTTCGTCGTTGCATCGCCTCGTTTTTCTCCAAGCGCGTGATATGCATGGAATCGACCAGTTCAAAGCAGTACGCATTTGCTAACGCAATGGATATTTCAATTTCAACAAGCAAGTGCGTGGTAACTTTCAAATTTCTGGCCCTTTCGTCATCATCGAAACTTTTCAAAAAGTGAAATGACTTGTTGGAGGGTACTAAAATAGCGACATGCGGCTGTGTGATGTGTCAATTTTTGACTGAAAACGATGAGGTACAACTAGTAGTCATACCGTGTAAAACGTCAAATAATATTGCTTCTTCTCTTACTAGCTACTGATCTCTCACTTCTAAATAATTAGGTGGATTCCCCGCACGTTGCTGTAGGCCGGATACGAAGGAGGAATAAATGTGTTAGAATGAGTAGACAAATGAAGATCAGAGGTGGAATATTAGTTATAATTCTTACTCATTATTATTAGTTACTCGGTGATGAGGAGAAAATATAAATGGATTAGAATGAGTAGACAAATGGAGATTAGAGGTGGATATTAGTTATAATTTTTACTCGTCATTTATTAGTTACTTGGTGGATGATTCAATTTAAAGGCTACTAGAGGGTATCATGTGTGGAGGAAGTATACTAGACAGATGGAGATTAGAGGTCAGAAAACAAAGAACATTTTTTATAAAAAAATATATTAATATCCCAGCTTCTGTATCGATTGATGCATATAGCTATTCGTTATTACAATTTAGAAAGAAAAGGTCCAAGGAATATCAAAGACAAAATTTTGTGCCATGGCGAAAAAGCCTAAATGAGCTTATGTGAGAAGACGATTGGGCTTCAATAGTATGAATTTGGAGCTTATTAGTGACTTGTAGGACCCTTAAATGACGTGGCTTCACGAAATCACAGAGAAATAGGTAGTGAGATTTATCTTTATAGGAGTATAAGATAAGATAAAATTAGTTGTTTTGATTTTTTTTTGTATATTCATTTTGCTTAAAGAAATTAAAACGATTTTATAATTTGGAATGGAGAGCGTAGATTCATCCGGTATATATAAAAAGGCAGCTTTGAGAAATTAAATATTTAGAATGGTTCCCAACCTTAGATTGTTTATTTATTGTTAGTTGAGTAGTAATGAATTCACAAAACAAAATATATACAACATGTGCATGTATGCTCGCTCATGATTGGCCGTCAAGTGATTTCATTATTTCATTTCCAACCCGATATATCGAGATGGAAATGGAATATATTATAACATGCCAAAAAAAAAGGATTGGAGTATAGAGAGCGATCGAGATAATAGAGAGATCGAGTAGTGTGGTCACGTACTTGCGTCGAGCTGGGAGCTCACGAGCTCGAGGTAGAGCGACCTGCCGATGAGGTCCTTGAAGTTGTCGATGGCCCTGGACGGTCTCAAGGTGTTCAAGAACCCGCCGACGGTGACCTTGATCGTCGCCACCGCCGTCACACGAACCGATGGCGCCGCCATGGCCGACGCTGCAGCGCTCGCGCTACTGCTGCTGCTCGGCGCCTCCGACCGCGCTGATGACGACGACGCCACGCGCCCTATGGTCGTCTTCCTCTTGCTCCTTCTGTTCTGCGACCGGCGGAGCTGGACCACCGACGACGACGACGGGCGTCGGAGCGAGGAGGAAGAGGAGGCGAGGGGAAACAAGAGAGGCCCTGGACTTCGTGATGGTGGTGTTGCTCTGCTACAGCTGCAACTATGGACGTTGCTGCGTAGTGGCGTGAGATGCAGAGCCATGCTGCAGCGGCAGGGTGTTTATATAGCACAAGTACACAGCAATACGCGGCGCGACGGGAAATCAAAAGAGGGAGCTTTGGGCTTGCGTGTTTGCTTCTTCTAGCTTGTTGGTGCTTTTAATGGCGTGTGGGTGGCCGTCATATATGCATGTGAGGTCTCAGCTATAGGGCGGACGACGACGTGGGCAGCTTCGCTGCCGGAGACGACGAGGGGGTCGTCGGCGGATCTGACCTAGTAGATTTTATATTTGAAAAAAAAAAAACTGTGTTGTGGTTATCGCTGATGACAACGTTACGTCGTTTTGCCTTAAGAGTATACGGAAAAGTTGTGGCACGGATTGGATAGAGATCATGTATTAGGTGCGTAATAAATTGCAGGGTTTTTTGCTTACTGGTGTGATGAGTCAGACTCTGAGAATCGATCCATTCAACATGTGGAAAGTTTTAGTTCATAAACTGTTTACAGTAGAACGGTACTCCCTCAGATTGGACCATTGATGTAAGACAAGACGTGTTTTACCAAGATAAAAGTCAAATGTACTATATGTTTAACCAACAATCAGTCAAAAATATATATGTTGTGAATTTTTTTATGGAATACGTATTGTTTTGTGAAAATTAAAATCCTCCTTATGAGTGGGGCTTACTAGTAGTGCACCTAAACGAGCAAAGATCTCTTCACAAGTATATATTTTATTTCTAGCCATTTCCTTTCCCGGCCCCAAACCTCACGTATAAAACATTTTGGCCTGTCTAGATTTATAGATTTTTTTTATCCCAACAAACGGCACTACAGCCTTGTATTCATAGACTGATACTCGACCAAATCGCGAGTACAGAGGTTCATTACAAATTCTGGGAGGGGGTCACTCCAGAAATAAAATTGACCCGGGTCCCAACTCAAACCCAACGCAGCAAGCTCATGTGCAAATGAGTTGCATTTTCTAGGAATCTTACAAATATTAAAACAAAGGAAATTTTCATGGGCATACTCCTTCATCTCTTTATACAAACCACCGCCTATGGAAAGATCACCTGAAATATAGCCCGTTAGAATAAAAATACAGCTTGTTTTTACACGACACATACTAGCTCTTAGATTCACATCCAACGGGTGAAGTCGTGTCAGATTTCTTTCGTGTGTGAAGGGTGCGCGTGGTTCAAGAAAAGAAAAAGAATTCGAAGAGGTGTGGCTAGAGCGGGCACAATTAGGATCGGGTCCAACAATGTGTTAATAGGTCTCTCATTTATATTGAATCTCATATGAATTGAATACAAACAACAGAAAGCTTTAGGTTGTACGGTCAAGTCGTTTGAACACCTCGCACCAATCAGACTGACTGATCAATAGGAAAATTGTTTTATTACCTATCTAGACTTAACGTACATCTCGTCATAAAAAAAGGACTTCCATCTGTATGCATAATAAACTATATATAGTATATCTAGAAAAGTCAAAACTATCTTTTGTAGTTTGAAAAAGAGAGAGCAATAATATTATAAGTACTAGATAAATTCTCATGGGTTCCACCGGCGCCATATGGTCGGCGCGGTGATGGGCCATCGGCGGAAAGGGAAAGGAGGTTCACCAGCGTCGATAAAGACAGAGATAGCCAATAGCTATTGCTGCAGGTGTGGAATTGCCTGCATTGTGCAAGCAGAAACTAAAAATTGCGTGGATCTGACTTTACATGTGGCAAATGTAATTAGCAGAGTTGAAGCAGATGGTCTGACTTTGCGTGGATCTGACTTAACGTACATCACGCTGCAGCAGTGAGAGTTGAAGCTGCTCCCGTCATCAAGATCCAGATGCAGCAGAGAGGCGGAGGGCGCCGAGGTGGCTTCGGCCAAGGGCGCTGTAACAGAACCGACCAATTAATATAAACACAATGTACTTATGAGTCGCCAAAGAACTTAATTAGCACACCGTGGCTATATCAACCCGGTAGTCCGTGAAATCTCGAAGGATTTCAAACTTTCAACAATACAAAATTTGCACCGAATTGAGTTCAACATACAACAGTTCATAGTGATACATAGGTTCACAAATAGTAGATTACATCGGAGTACGAAATAAATATTACAATACCGAGTTCAAATCCAAATTGCGGAAGCAAATAAAGTTTTGGTTCACAAACGCACACTTAGTTGAAACATAGTGCCCGGTCCAACATCACGTCCGACAACAAAGATAGAGGTACGATAGATAGATTGATCGTGCCCACGATCTACTCATCCCCATACGGTAGAAGCAAGTTGGGCAATACCCATAGAACATCTCACCATCTCGCAACAATAAGGGAATAAAACCCTGAGTACAAGAAGGTACTCAGCTAGACTTACCCGTCATAAATAAAAATAAAGTGACACCAAGGAGTATGCAAGGCTTTATAAGTGGGGTAGCTGACTCATTTAAACTTGCGATAAAAAAGGTGAGCTTATTAATAATCATTTAGTTATAAAAGACTCTCTAGCTTAACATCTTTTAAGTTGGATCCTGACATCACTAGGTTAGCACCTGTACTACTCCATCTCCAGGGTATGAGCAAACAATGCTATCCTATCCTTCAGGTTGAGCATACCAGCATCAACAACATAGAACCATAACCATCCTATTTTTCACAATGATTTGCGACAGTGCCGCTGCTCGGTCAAGTATTCACTATCCAGGAATGATGGCGATTATAATCGATTGCAAACCAGCTGGCGGGGTATTCCTCACACAAACCACACTCGCTGGCCAGAGCGAGTGACGGTCACCTTGGTCTATTCGGGAGGAGACGCGGATTTCAACAAATACGATTACACCGGGGCATGCCCGGCTACTGTGTAACTCCGCGCGACCGGCCACCGGCTTTAATACCGCGCCGTGGGCAATACACTCAACTCGCTGAAATTCCGCCCAAACATCCTCAAGGCTTCGCGGTCGGATGATCGCATCCTTCCAAGCTATCGTGAGGCATTGTTCAACATGATCCGAGGACGTACAAAGCCATAGTCCCTTAAGTGACATCGCCGGAGTTTTCGTGGTCTAACACACCACAAACTCCGACTAGTCGTGATTTAACAAGGCCACATGGTTATGTTCTCTAACCAACCTCCATAGTATCAACCAAAGGGTAGTAACCACCTACCTCGCGGATGAGGGTCAATCACCCGTCTTTTACCGATCTAATTAAGCAGTGCTAAGCATAAGCGCGATCCTGAACTTAATAGGGTAACGGTATTTAGGTGGATCAAGGTACTCATAATGCAGTAACGGTTCCAAGTCAACGCCTATTAACTTAATGCATCATAATAAATAAATGACTCAAGTAAAATATTTTAAAAACTGTAGGAGTAATGCTCCGGGGCTTGCCTTTCTCAAAGGAGCTAGGGTGATGGTTAGGGCACTCAGTGCAAGTCCGTCCGGATCCTCGTCCCGTGCCGCCTCCCCGCAAACCGCTCCTCGCTGCTCCTCTCCTTCCGGCTCCTCGGGAACTCCGGCGTCACTCCTTCCGGCAATCCTGTATGATGCATCGATGCGTATGAGTATCGGGAATGCAATACGAAATGGAAGCGTATGATGATGATGATGAACCAATCATGAAGTTCCAAGGTAGTCAACATCATCCTAGCATATTACACCTCTTATAACCCTAATTAAACATAGCAAGAACACTAGTTAACCTAGACCTCGACGATTAACCGATCATGATCGTAACAGGGCATAACAGCAACCTATAGCTAGACTGCTCAGAAAAATCTACAAAAATTACAGTAGCTTAGCTAGGTAACAACAAGCCTACCATAAAATTTGCAAGTCAAAACAGTGAACCATTTATTCTATATAAAAAGGACAAGACAAAGCAACAAATCTAGACCTAAAAATACTTTGCATTATGAAAAGTGTCAAACAACAGATCTCATGGTAATAACAGCTACTTATAGGCATAAAAACACCCTAAAAAATTATCAAGCCTAAACCTTGCATAAATAATTAATTATGAATTTCCTAAACTCTAAGCAAAGCAAGCACAATAATTAAACAGGGCATTTTCTACACATGACATATATAAATAATATTTTTCATAGATAAAGCCTCTCCTAACTAGAGCAACAAAACAAGAACAACATTTTTCGATAAACCTACATTTACTTATGCATTTAACAAGATATAAGCAATTAAAGACATTAAATAATACAGTACAGAAAAGTATTTCATAAAAATACACCAATACCCTACATGCATAAAGCTCATCATAAGAAAAATATGGACACTTGAATCACCCAAAATGGACCTATAAATAAGGAGATATGATTTTTGAAAGATTAATCATCTTTTTCGAAAATCCTTTTAAAAACCGGGAATATCCTAAAATGCTACGCGCACCCGCAGTTTTCCCCCCGCGGCCGACGCGCGGGCCGCGCATGCTACGCGTACCCGGCGCAGAGCACACAGGCGTACACGCGCCCGAGGCACTGACGCGTGGGCCCGGTCGTGGCCCCACCGGTCAGCGGGTCGGGGCGGAGACCTCGCCGGCGACCGGTGAGAGCTCGCCGACGGCGGCTCCTCCGGCGACGCGGTTGGCACCAACGTGCTCGGGACAACGACGCGAACGCGATGGTGGTGAAAATGGAACCTAGGGCGCACTAGAATGGCGAGCGCGACGGACGGCGGCGTGCGGCGGCACGGCTCGACGGCGGGCTGCCGGAGCAGGGCTCGGCGGCGCGCTCGGGAATGCCGACGGCCTTCGCTGAGCAGTGGCGGAGCTAGCGCGTGAGCTAGGGAAGGAAAACGACGGTGGCGGAGCTAGCGGCGGGGAGGACGACGGCCAAATTGGCCATTACCTTGGGACGATGCGAGGCAAGGACACGCGGCGAAGGTGGAGGAAGGCGAGGCGAACACGGTGACACATTTTTGGGATGAAAATGGCGGAGCGGGGCACGGCTAGCCGGCGCGGCTGGCGGCGGCGGCCATGGCGAGCCCGCGGTGCTCTCTCGCGGGGGCGAGGGAAAGGGAATCGAGCGGGCGGAATGAGCGGGCGAGTGTGGTGGAGCTTATAAGGCGCAGGACGCGTCCAATTTGGACCGGGAGGAGTCACGGGCGCGGCGGCATGATGGCCATGGCGCGGCGTCCATGGCGGTTGGCTCGTGCGCGGCGGCTCAGCGGCGAAGCGAGGCGGCGTGGCCGCGAGGCGCTCGAGTGCCTTGGCATACCCGCTGCGGCGTCGCGGAGCTGCTGTGGCCGTGCTTGGCTGCTCGCGCGTGCGATCGCGGCGGCGAGCGGCGCTCGGGGACGGCGGCGTGGCGGCTGGGCAAAGCGAGGCAAGCCGAGGGGGAAACCGGCCGGGTGACGAGGGGGACAAAGGGGGATCGGGGTCGACAGGATGGACAGACGGGGGGGCGCAGCGAAAACATCATGGCCGGCGGGCGGTCGGGCGGCTGCGGTGCGGCGAAGAAGGAAGGGGAGGAGAGAAGAAAGCCGATGACAGGTGGGCCCGGTGGGTCCCACCGGTCCAATTTTTTTTGAACTGAATGTTTGACTGCCCATAATTTGAAAATGGCTGCGAATTTGAAAATGGTCCAAAAACAAAAGTTGCTCAAAATTAAAAGATGAATAACTTTCATGTAGAAAGTTTTTGCAAAATCGGCCTAGATTTGAAAATAAAATTTTGGGTCACATAAAATACCTTTAAAATTCATTTTTGAAACTGTTTTTGCCATTTTTGAAGCACCAAAAGTCATTTTCATAAATTGGGGTCAAAACAAAAGTTTCTCCAAAAATTCTTCTCTACAAACTTTGTTAAAGCTCCATTTTGAGAAAAGCATCACAAGTTTGACTTCTAGAAAACCTTTGAAAACTCCTATTTGCATTTTTAAAATAAGCACTCAAAATATTGCCACAAAAATGCCATAAATGATGCTTATGTGATGATCATGCTCATGATGCAAGATTTGTCTAACCCTAAAACTGGAGTTGTTACAGCCTACCCCCCTTAAAGAAATCTCGCCCCGAGATTTGAGCGAACTAACCATTGCTTATGGAAATTCGGGTATGCGTCTTTAAGGTAGTCCTCAGTCTCCCAAGTAGCATCCAGATCATCATGATGACTCCAACATACCTTGTACGTTTTGACTGTTCTGTTCCGTGTCACTCTCTCCTTGACATCCAACAACTTTACTGGCTTCTCCTCATAGGTCAAGTCCGGCCGCAGCGTTTGATATCCGACATCTTGATCTTTTCCTTAGGAGTCGCACACACCTCTTGAGTTGAGATACATGGAATACAGGGAAAACAAGACTCATATCTTCGTGTAATTCTAGCTTGAAGGCCACAGTCCTTTCGTTCTATGATTTTGAAAGGTCCTACATACCGAGGTGCTAATTTCCGTTTCACACCGAAACGTTGCACTCTTTTCATAGGGGACACCTTCGATACACATGGTCTCCAACTTGGAATGTTACAGCCGTCTTTTCTTGTCAAGCATAACTTTTTTCGTCGGGATTGTGCGGCTGCAATATGCCGTCGAATAAGCTTGACTTGCTCTTGCCTTCTTTAATGAAGTCAATACCATAGTATCGTCTATCTCCCGTCTCAACCCAACCGGTGTGTGTTCTACAACTCCTACCATACAAAGCCTCAAAAGGTGACATTTTTATACTCTCTTGATAGCTATTGTTATACGAGAACTCGGCTAACGGCAACCACTTTTCCCATGAACCCTTCCATGACAAAACACAAGCACGCAAATGCATCTTCCAAAATCTCGATTCACTCTTTCAGTCGGCCCGAAGTCCGTGGATGATAAGCAAGACGTGCAATAGTTGAGTATCTAAACCCTTCGCAACCGATCCCAAAAATGAGCCACAACCGCGGTCCTCTATCGACACTATCTCTTTAGGTACACCATGCAACCCGACAACTGTTGGACGTAGATATCAAAGATACCGAGGTGGACGATATGTTGTATGGACAGTATGAAGTGTGCAGACTTGGTTAGACGATCCACTATGACCCAAATAGAATCATGACCCTTTGGTGTAGTGGGTAATCCAGTAATGAAATCCATACTGATACATTCCCACTTCCAATCTGGAATTGGCAATGGCTGAAGTTGTAACATCCTAGATGTTAATTGCAACTAAAACTCGATTTAGAATTTTATTAAGGCCTAATCATCGAGCATCATGGCATAATTGCATTCATGTTTTAATATTGTTTTTAATGTGATGCTTTGTTTTACATATGAAATGATGCTTGTGATTGCTAATGCCCGATTAGTTAGTGTAGAAATTAAATCGAGCTCCAACCGCATTTCAAAAACCCCGTTTTCCCGAAAACCCCGATTTACCCCCTTTTCTCTATTTCAAAATCTACAAAGAATTTGGGGTTGGTCCAAAAAGCAATATTGTGGGTCTTGATGAGAGCTTCAATATTGGTGTTCAAAGTTTTTCAAGTTTCCAAAAAGAATTTCAAATAAATTTGAAAATACGGCTTTCCGACAATTGTCCCCTTTTGAATTTCAAATCATAATTCAAAAACTATGCATATTTTGGAAAAACTCTTTTTGAAGAAAATGTGCAGTTTGAAAAGTTGAGTATTCCATAGTTTTGGAGTTTTTCAAGTTCTTTAGAAAAATCAAAAGTAATTTCATATATTTCATTCTAGGGTTTTTGTCCCCTTTTCAAAATTTGATTCAAATTCAATTTTCCTTTCAAAATTTGAAAATGGTCCAGTTGAGAAAATTGTAGAGCATGAAAAATTAGCAAGGGTTGCTTTTTGGAATTTTTCGAGTACAGTTCAAAAATTTGGAGTAATTTGCAAAATTCCACCCTGCTACAGTTGCTGACGTCACCTTCGTCCTCCCTCCCCCTCTGTTCCTCGTCGCCGTGGCCGCCGCGCCCATCCCGGCCGGTCGCCGCCGGCCGCCAGCGCATAGCCGCGCTAGAAGGTTCGCCGCCCCGTGTCGCCTCCCCGTCCGCCGTCCTAGCGCCTTAAAGCCGCGGCCAAACCCCGTTTCCCCTCCTCCTTTCCCTTCCCTCTGCGCGCCGACGCCATCGCGCCCGAGCTTCGCCATGGCCGAGCTCCACCTTGCCGTCGAAATTGTCGCCACCGCCCGCTAATCCCCCCATCTTCACCTCCATCGCCTCCGCCTCGTCTTTGTGCGTCCATCAAGCCTCTTCGCGCCGCCCGCGCCGTCCAACGAGCTCGAGCGCGCTTTCTTTCCCGCGGCCGGCAAGCCGGGCCGCCGAGCTCCGCCGCCGCCATACGTCGTCTTCGTCGATTTTTTTTCAAATTCGTTGTCGCAGCCGTGTTCATCTTCGTGTACGGCATCTCATGCTCCTCTTGGTTCTTGTTTTGGTGGACGAATCTTCCGGAACGTTGGACCGTGTCTCCGCAGCGCGCCCGCCATTGTTGTCGCCACCTCGGCTATCGACGAGCTCTATGCTCTGCCACCGTTGCGTCCTCATCGTCATGCGCGTCGCTCTCACGGTGAGCTCCTGCATGTGCCCTTGCTTTTGATTGTGTCCGAGTCGTGCTAGGGTTGCCGGCCGTCGTATGCCGCCGCCGCGCGTGGTCATGCGCCGCCGCGCGCGAGAGTAGTGCCACTTTGGTCATACGCTCGCCAAATTAGTTCGCGTATCGCGCCCGCTTTAGTCGCCCGGGTGCGATGCTCGCGCCGCTTCGCCGGAGAAGCTCCGGTGACCTATGCAACCCGCGCGCCGCGCCGCCATGACGCTCCGTTCGCCGGCGTTGATGCGCCGCCACGTCCGCGCTGCATTAGCTAGCTCGGGAGTTCGTCTAGTCTCGTAGGCCGTGTAGAGCCCACCGCATCGCCCAAGCCCTCGCCGCCCGGCGAGATCACCGCCGGCAGCCGCGCGCTCCGCTCCGAAACGCGGAGGGACCACTAGTCATGAATTAGGAGAAGGCCGGGGTCTAGATGCAAAGACTTGAGACTCGGTGAATAGTGCCGTAAAGTATTTTGGACCCGTTTGTGTTTTGGTAAAACCGAGAGGCCTTTTTGCAAAATTGCCTCGCCGGGCCTCGGGCAAAGCCGAGTGGGCCGGCCCGCTTTCGCGCACCCGGCCGGGCCGCTTCGCGCGTGGCCGACGCCGGGCTAGCTGGGCCTTTTGGGCCGACTTCGCCAAAGTGGGTCGTTTTTCTTTTTAAAATTGTTTTATTCTTTTTCTGTTTTGATGAATAGTAAAGTAATTTGTTATTTTCATATAAAATTATTTATAGCTCCAAAAATTATGAAAATTTTTGTGAATGCTCTTTGTCATGTGCTTGATTTAAGAAAAATATAATATGCCTATTTTCAGTGCTTTTGCTTTATTATAAAATTGGCCCTTTTAATTGAAAAATGCTCTTTCCTTTATTTTTAGTTATTTATTTATTGTTCCAAAAATCTTGAAAATTATTTGGTAGTCTTCTCAGGCCATGAGAAGCTTGAGTTTAATTTTTGAGATTTATTTGATAACTTTTTATTTTGTCTTTATTTTATATTTAGTTATTTAATAAATCTTTAATTGCTTATTTAGTTCTTCATGACTTAAGATTTTCTTGAGTGACTTTGGGATTGATTGAAGACCTTAGGTCATTAACTTTCATGACCTTAGGCACTTTGATGACTTGTATGAATTATCTTGATCTGCTGGTTATTTTATCTAGAGTGGCTTCACCTATGTAACCCTAGGTTTTGTTTAATTAATGTTGTTAGAGTACAACTGTATCATGAAGGAAAGTTGTACTCAAGTTTATGATCTTGTTAAGTCATCCTTAATGCATCATGCCATGAGCTCAATATTCTAAGACATGCATCATTAGCTACGTGTAGTTATTTCGAGAGAAAATTGGATCTAGTCGGTCGAAGTTTGAAGGTCGTTCAACAAAGGGTATTCGAGAAGATGTTGGTGCCATACATCCATGGTGTTGATGTCAAGTCCGACAACCGGAATCTAACTTCATCGCAACGTTGTGCAAGCCCGAGCATGCAACCCATTTCTGCTTTTCGCAAATATTTTACACTATAAGTCTAGTGTATTGTGCATTAAGTTAATAGGATTTGGTTGATACCGTTGCCGCATGACTACCTTGATCTACTTTTACATCATGATATCCCACTAGTATGTGTAGGTCGATTTCTTATGCTTAGCCATGCTTAGACTTCGGTAGAAGTTGTAGGTGTTAATCCTTGATCATGATTTACCATTGTATCTTTGCTTCTCTAGACCTAAAGATGGGTCACGAGGGCATAAGAATATGGTTATATTAAATTGAGACCGGTCGGGTAACTTGCATCGGGAATGGAGTCTTGATGTAGTGTTTCCGACTTGTCGATTAAGGACCGGCCGTTGTTTGGCCACTGGACAAGACTTTGCAACTACTCACATATCTACGGAAAAGCTTTACCCTAGGATAATCTAAGGACTAGTACGGTGAGCCCGTGCACCGGGAGTGGCGAGATGGCGGGAGTACAATACCCTCGTGGGCCGTGTCCCCGGATTGGAGGTGTAAGTGTACTCTCGGGTGGCGCGGAAGCCGAGCCTAGTTCTAGAATGTCCGACGGTATTGTTGATATAATTGTGGGTTAGAGTCCCACTTATATCGTGTGTTTAGGGATCCTCAGCTGAGTAAATCGGTTCGAATCGTCGTGCTCCTCGGTTATGGAGACTTGATCCTCCGACCATACATCGTAGCAATCAAGCGAAATATGAAAGAATTGGTTCTTGGTGACTCGTGGAATCGAGAAGAAGGCAAACTGGAAAGATAATCTCAAGTGTAATGCTTAATTTGATTGTCGGAAATAGAATAGGTGCTAATCTAGCTTTAATAGATATAATAGAAGTTGATGCTTTTATTCCGTTTAAAACATTGAAAGTAAGGTTTCAAGATTAGTAATGCTTTTCCGCAAAACTTCCCTTTTCTAGCTCAACTACTCAAAAGCCAAAGATATCCTTGAGAGTCTTTTCTTTTAGTCGGGTAAGTCTTGCGGAGTACCTTCATGTACTCGTGGTTTGTTCTACCCCCGGGTGTGTGCCGATCAAGTTGCTTCGAACCATGTTGTGTCGTTGGGCTCGACATGATTTGGTCTCCTCTCGCGACTTGGGTGTCTTACCTAAGTTGTCTTCTGTAGCTCTACTCTACTTCCACATTTAAGTTAAGTTTGTAAAAGTTGACTTATTCATATTTTGTAAACTTTTTAATGTTATCATTCTTCCGCACTCTGATATATATATATATATTTTGTAACAAATGTTGTAATGTTGGAGTTACTCCATTGTTGATCCCGGGTATGAGTAAAATTGTGGTTTAATCGGTGTTCGTTTAGAACATCGATTGTGGCTTCATAAGTCGTGTGGAACACATGCATAGTAACTCGAGGTCTCGTTAAGACGAGGATTAGTGCATGTGGGCCACATTACTTAGGAGGTTCTGCCACGAAGTAAACCATTGTCTTCAAGTGAACGGCCTTCACCCGACAATGGGTATCACACTCGCTACATACTCGCCACATCTCTTTTCATGTGAGACCACCAATACCGACGTTTTAGATCATGAAACATCTTACCGCTACCAGGGTGCATAGATAACTTGGACAAGTGAGCTTCATCCATGATCTCGCTTTCTAAGTTCCTTGTCCCGTGGTACAACTAGACGTTTATCGTACCACAAGACTCCTTGATCATCTTCCTTGAAGAACCGAGATGGCATGCTTTTGATTCTTTTCTTGATCTCTCGAGATTGCATTGTCCGACCTTTGACCTTCCTTAACCTTACCCTCCAGCTCACAACCGATGCGAATATTGTTCAAGATCACCGAATGCATAAGATTATGGCCTTCTACCAACTCTGACGGAAGAGCATCACTCTGAGATTTCCGACTCAAAGCATCGGCCACTACATTGGCCTTACCAGGGTGGTACCGCAATTGCAAATTATAATCCTTGATCAATTCCAGCCATCTACGTTGCCTCATGTTCAAGTCATCTTGAGTAAAGATGTACTTCGTGCTCTTATGATCCGTATACACATTGCGGGGTTACCAAGGAGGTAATGTCTCCAGATCTTCAATGCATGCACTACGGCAAAGCAAGCTCTAAATCATGAGTAGGGTAATTCACTTCATGTTTCTTTAACTGACGAGAGGCATAAGCTATGACTCTTCCTTCTTGCATGAGCACACATCCCAAACCTATCTTGGATGCGTCACAATATACATCAAACGGCTTCTCAATATCCGGTTGCGCTAGAACAGAGCAAGTGGTCAACATTTCCCGCAGAGTGCGGAAAGTCAAGTTTCGCACTCTTCCGTCCAAGCGAACTTGTGCTCTTTCGCAACAATTTTGTCATTGGCTTGGCAATCTTTGAAAAGTTGGGAATGAATCGGCGATAATACCCCGCTAAACCAAGGAAACCTCTTATTTCATGAACTGATTTGGGTGTCTTCCAATTCACTACCTTCTCTATGTTGCTAGGGTCCACAGTTATTCCTTCATCGGAGAGAACATGTCCAAGGAATTGAACCTTCCGAAGCCGTAACTCACATTTGCTAAACTTAGCATACAACTTAGCCTTCCTTAGTCTTTCCAGTACAATCCTGAGATGCACAGCATGGTCCTCTTTATTTTCTGAATATATCAGGATATCATCAATAAATACCACCACGAACTTATCAAGCTCAGGCATGAAGACCGAATTCATAAGATACATAAAGTATGCAGGAGCATTGGTTAATCCAAAGGACATAACCAAGTACTCATACAACCCATATCTTGTAGAGAAGGCGGTCTTAGGAACATCTTCTGGTCTGATCTTAATTTGATGGTAACCTGATCTCAGATCAATCTTCGAGAACACCTTAGCCTTTGACAACCGATCAAACAGATATCAATACGTGGAAGAGGATACTTGTTCTTGATCGTGATCGAATTAAGTAGGCGGTAATCCACGACCATTCGCAAAGATTGGTCCTTCTTCTTCACGAACATAGCGGGACTACCCCATTCGATGCACCGGGACGAATGAGACCTTTATCTCGCTAACTCTTGCAATCGCTTCTTGAGTTCTTTCAACTCATCGAGGACATACGGTAAGGTCTCTTAGAAATTGGGGTCTGTTCCTGTGCAACAACTCAATGCGGAATTCAATCTCCCGATCCGGTGGGAGACCCGAAGCTCATCGGGAAAGACATCCGGAAACTCACATACTACCGGAATCTCATGTAGAGGGGTCACTTTGGTAGCATATACCACGGTTTCTAACGGAATCTTCCGAGGTAAGGGTATCTCGGAAAGTGCCCTCCCCATCGGATTCCGTATAGACACCATCCGATTGGTAGTATCCAAAACTACACCCCAATGATGCATCCAACTCATTCCTATGATAACATCCACACCTAGTCCGGCGTAACGATCAAGTTCATCCGGAACCTCCACCGATCTAACTCCAAGGCTGCATCAAGTACCATTTGTCTCGTGGTGATGTCGCCCCACCGCACTCACCCGAAACTCTAAATTCAACTCCTTTATGGTTTGACTATGCTTTTGTGCAAATGCTTGACTCATAAAGGAATGCGATGATCCGGTATCAAACAAAACGGCGCAGGAATGGGTTCACGGGGAACATACCCGCCACGGGTTCTCCGTAAAGAATCTCCTCCAAAGACGTGTGATGCACACGAGCATACGGTGCTTCTTTGGATGAGGACATTGCTTGTAGAGGTGTCCAGACCGACCACGGTTGAAGCAAGGGCCCATCACGCCGGCTTGGCACCAGCAAAGATTGGCCCGACCGGTTTTCCCCGAGGCATAGGCATCCCGAAAGGCCTAGAGAACCTCGCGATTCCGAGCAGAACATTCTTCTTCCGGGGAGGCCTAAACTTAGACCCCGAACCTTGGTTGCGAAATGGAGGACGATATGTGTGGAGCCCTCCCTACCGGGAGGAACCACCTTCATTAGCCCTTTTCGGCTCTTAGCAAGAGCATGCGTGTTGTTCGATTCTCCCGAGTGAGACGGTCATTGTAGAAGTCATTGAAAGTCACACGGGTAGAGGTACCCATGGTCTTCATCGCCTTTGTACCGAGACCCTTCTTGAAAGCAGCAATCTTATTGGCTTCGTACTCACAAACTCAGTGCATAACGGGATAGGTTAGGAATGCATGATGATAATCCTTCACGTAACGATTCCCCATGGTCAAGTTATGGAACTCGTCTTCTTCATTGCCATAAGACTGGGTGGAACATAAGTTGCACGGAAGTCACGAACAAGCTGATCCCAAGTGATAGGCTGACCCTCAGGAAAGGTGTGGCGATGGTTGTTCCACCACAACCTCGCATCACCCTCAAACATGTGTGCAGCATAGGTGGCCTTCAGTTCCTCAGATAACCTCAATAAAGTAAACCTTTCTTCCATAGTGTTGATCCAAGCATCGCCATGAATGGATCGGGGCATCCCCGAACACCGGAGGCTTGGTGTCCATGAAATCCTTGAATTCACCGAACCGATTAGGCCGATGATCCTCACGGTGTTTGTTGTTTGCTTCAAAGTTGGCACGCGAAGTTGCTCTATGTTGCGCCGACTTCCCGTAAACCGTGCAAACAACCGCCGCGGTGAGGGGAGGAGGGGTGGTGCACCATGTGCTTCTTCCCATCACGACCACCATGCCCTTCTTCCTCATCACGACCACTACCACGACCATTGCGGGTGATCGGCGCCATCCGCATGTTTCAACCTTAATATTGATCCACTATTAGAGCTGAATCTCGAGGGTAAACGAATAAATAGATCATGCCTTGCGAAATTAATTGAAGGAAAATTAATTTATACAATTAACCACACATGGCACAATAATTCATTTTTCCACATCACAGCTGCACTAATAATATTATGTCGAAACATCACATAGAGTCTTACAATATCCATGGTTGCCAGCACACACGAACACTGGACCTTTTAGGCATAGCGACGACATAGCATTACAACAACGTGATCCAAGGTCACATCCAACTCTTACTAGCGTACCAACTACAGACACACACATAAACAAAAGAGTCGCAATGGACCACGAAGGACAGCAGTCCAGCTAACACTAACCAACACACTAGTCTAGGCGCATAAGGCTACCGCACTCCCCCGACTAGCCGCGTCACCGAGCGGGGACTCAACCCACTCTCCGTCTTTGTCTCGCGAAGATCTCCTCACGCAGGTGTCGATGTAGACCTCCTTCTCGTGTAAGTCCTCCCGGAGAGTGTACTGAGCAGCCCTCAAACCACGTGCCTCAGTCCGGGCTGTATCCCGCTCTCCAACTATACGGGCCAAAGTGTCTCCAAGCTTCTTGATAGTGGCGTCACGCCCGCCAACTCTAGCCCGAAGCTCCCGGACCCGCCGCAAGGCCAACTTCTCTCCGATCGCCCGGTCTCTCCGCCCTACCATCGTGCCATCTCCTCTCCGAGCTCCTCGAGCTTCTTCTCATACATCTCCCCGTAGCTGCTCCTTCTCTCTCTCGACACGCTCCAGCCTTGTCGTGCCTAAAGAGAGCAAGCTCCTCCGTGCTGCATACGCCTTCATCAAGGCGAACACAACACTCGCGCAAGAGCACCGGGCATACCGCCTCCCGAGGTCCAGCCACTAGTGACAATCCCGGAGCCCGCCTCCACGTGTCAATGCGGGGCTAGCCAAAGGAAAAACACTAGGAATGAGCCTCGAACCTCATTAGGCAGCTCCGTCACCATCTTCTCAAGTATCAGCAAAGCAAAGATCCCGAGCACCATCGAAAACGGTGATACCCTCACCCTTGGCCGTCCATCCAGCCCAAGTCTCACTATGGCCCAAGGATGGCACCACAACCACCACAAACAAAGCCATAGTTCTTCCCGGGGTCACCGGCCCCAAGAGGTACCGTGGCTCGTGCCCTGAGGGTAACCAAGACCGTGCGTAAGCCTCCGGAGGAGAGTGGGCAAGCCATTCTTCCCTGAAAAGTGCCAGCCTCCCCGAGCCGGTGGGACGGCACTCGACGCACCACAAGAGGAGCGCTTCCACGGAAAGCAAGCTTGCGGTGGCGGGGTGGACGCGAACTCTTGCGAGCGGTCTGCTTGGTCCGAGCCATCTGAAAAGGAGTTTTATTTTCAATGAGCAACAATTTTAATAATTAAAGCATGGAGATGCGGAATCGGGACGATTTAATTGTAAGGGAAGAGGAGAATGTAATGAATGACATGGGCATATATGTAAATCATGATGCATGCACGTTCCATACGTCCTCACTGCCTAAAATTATTATCTATTACGTCTAGGCGGTGGCATACAAAACGTGCTCTCATATATCGGTAACTAGTCGGGCTACACGTTGTACGTAGTTAGTGTACCGCGTAAGATTCATTTCAGCCCAATATCCCAATGAATGCAAGCGACGTAAAAATCCAGACACCTTCCGAACAAGGTGAAATCTCCGATTACTTGCACCTATTCCCAAGTGCATACTACCCAATAAGTCATCAGAAGACGACACCCTCACATGGGGTACCTTCTTATAAACATGTGTGAACATGTATATAATCCAGCACCAATAAGCACTCCCTAGATCGGCATTGCGTCCGATCATGCTCTCACAACTCACACTTACCTTAGCGTAGAGGCAAATCTCGATCCATACACAACCATTCAATTGAATGGCCCTCATACAAAACCGTCGTGTATGAGCGCGACCAATAAAAATATGATGCAATAATCCCCCAAGTTAGTACTTATATAAGCCACCTAAAGTCCTTAATTGGGCATAAAGGATATGATCTGGTCAAGGCACATATATAAGTTTTGAAAACCACACACTTTTGAAAAACCTATATATGAGATTAAGTGGCTATAAGTTCATAATTAGTGTTTGTAAAACAAAATCATTTTGTTTTAAGTAGACTTATGAACAAGAATACGTTGAACCCGCTCCAATGCCACTGTAAATGTAACCGACCAATTAATATAAACACAATGTACTTATGAGTCGCCAAAGCAACTTAATTAGCACATCGTGGCTATATCAACCCGTAGTCCGTGAAATCTCGAAGGATTTCAAACTTTCAACAATACGGCCCGGACATCGAATTGAGTTCAACATACAACAGTTCATAGTGATACATAGGTTCACAAATAGTAGATTACATCGGAGTACGAAATAAATATTACAATACCGAGTTCAAATCCAAATTGCGGAAGCAAATAAAGTTTTGGTTCACAAACGCACACTTAGTTGAAACATAGTGCCTGGTCCAACATCACGTCCGACAACAAAGATAGAGGTACGATAGATAGATTGATCGTGCCCACGATCTACTCATCCCCATACGCAGGTAGAAGCAAGTTGGGCAATACCCATAGAACATCTCACCATCTCGCAACAATAAGGGAATAAAACCCCGAGTACAAGAAGGTACTCGCCTAGACTTACCCGTCATAAATAAAAATAAAGTGACACCAAGGAGTATGCAAGGCTTTATAAGTGGGGTAGCCGACTCATTTAAACTTGCGATAAAAAAGGTGAGCTTATTAATAATCATTTAGTTATAAAAGACTCTCTAGCTTAACATCTTTTAAGTTGGATCCCGACATCACTAGGTTAGCACCCGTACTACTCCATCTCCAGGGTATGAGCAAACAATGCTATCCTATCCTTCAAGGTTGAGCATACCAAGATCAACAACATAGAACCATAACCATCCTATTTTTCACAATGATTTGCGACAAAGTGCCGCCGCTCGGCCAAGTATTCACTATCCGGGAATGATGGCGATTATAATCGATTGCAAACCCGGCGGGGTATTCCTCACACAAACCACACTCGCCGGCCGAGCGAGTGACGGTCACCTTGGTCTATTCGGGAGGAGACGCGGATTTCAACAAATACGATTACACCGGGGCATGCCCGGCTACTGTGTAACTCCGGCGTGACCGCCATCGGCTTTAATACCGCGCTGTGGGCAATACACTCAACTCGCTGAAATTCCGGCCCAAACATCCTCAAGGCTTCGCGGTCGGATGATCGCATCCTTCCGGCTATCTCGTGAGGCATTGTTCAACATGATCCGAGGACGTACAAAGCCATAGTCCCTTAAGTGACATCGCCGGAGTTTCCGTGGTCTAACACACCACAAACTCCGACTAGTCGTGATTTAACAAGGCCACATGGTTATGTTCTCTAACCAACCTCCATAGTATCAACCAAAGGGTAGTAACCACCTACCTCGCGGATGAGGGTCAATCACCCGTTTTTTACCGATCTAATTAAGCAGTGCTAAGCATAAGCGCGATCCTGAACTTAATAGGGTAACCGTATTTAGGTGGATCAAGGTACTCATAATGCAAGTAACGGTTCCAAGTCAACGCCTATTAACTTAATGCATCATAATAAATAAATGACTCAAGTAAAATATTTTGAAAACCGTAGGAGTAATGCTCGGGGCTTGCCTTTCTCAAAGGAGCTAGGGTGATGGTTAGGGCACTCGTGCAAGTCGGCCCGGATCCTCGTCCCGTGCCGCCTCCCCGCAAAGATCGCTCCCCCGCTCGCTCCTCTCCTTCCGGCTCCTCGGGAACTACCGGCGTCACTCCTTCCGGCAATCCTGTATGATGCATCGATGCGTATGAGTATTGGGAATGCAATATGAAATGGAAGCGTATGATGATGATGATGAACCAATCATGAAGTTCCAAGGTAGTCAACATCATCCTAGCATATTACACCTTTTATAACCCTAATTAAACATAGCAAGAACACTAGTTAACCTAGACCTCGACGATTAACCGATCATGATCGTAACAGGGGCATAACAGCAACCTATAGCTAGACTGCTCAGAAAAATCTACAAAAATTACAGTAGCTTAGCTAGGTAACAACAAGCCTACCATAAAATTTGCAGGTCAAAACAGTGAACCATTTATTCTATATAAAAAGGACAAGACAGCAACAAATCTAGACCTAAAAATACTTTGCATTATGAAAAGTGTCAAACAACAGATCTCATGGTAATAACAGCTACTTATAGGCATAAAAACACCCTAGAAAAATTATCAAGCCTAAACCTTGCATAAATAATTAATTATGAATTTCCTAAACTCTAAGCAAAGCAAGCACAATAATTAAACAGGGCATTTTCTACACATGACATATATAAATAATATTTTTCATAGATAAAGCCTCTCCTAACTAGAGCAACAAAACAAGAACCACATTTTTCTCGATAAACCTACATTTACTTATGCATTTAACAAGATATAAGCAATTAAAGACATTAAATAATACAGTACAGAAAAGTATTTCATAAAAATACACCAATACCCTACATGCATAAAGCTCATCATAAGAAAAATATGGACACTTGAATCACCCAAAATGGACCTATAAATAAGGAGATATGATTTTTGAAAGATTAATCATCTTTTTCTGAAAATCCTTTTTAAAACCGGGAATATCCTAAAATGCTACGCGCACCCAGAGTTTTCCCCACTGCGGCTGACGCGCGGGCCGCGCATGCTACGCGTACCCGGCGCAGCGCACACAGGCGTACACGCGCCCGAGGCGCTGACGCGTGGGCCGGCCGTGGCCCCACCGGCCGGGCCGGGTCGGGCGGAGACCTCGCCGGCGACCGGTGAGAGCTCGCCGACGGCGGCTCCTCCGGCGACGCGGTTGGCACCAACGTGCTCGGGACAACGACGCGAACGCGATGGTGGTGAAAATGGAACCTAGGGCGCACTAGAATGGCGAGCGCGACGGACGGCGGCGTGCGGCGGCACGGCTCGACGGCGGGCTGCCGGAGCAGGGCTCGGCGGCGCGCTCGGGAATGCCGACGGCCTTCGCTGAGCAGTGGCGGAGCTAGCGCGCGAGCTAGGGAAGGAAAACGACGGCGGGCGCGAGCGGGCGGTGGCGCCGAAGAGGCTCGCCGGAGCTCGGCTTCCGCGGCGGGGAGGACGACGGCCAAATTGGCCATTACCTTGGGACGATGCGAGGCAAGGACACGCGGCGAAGGTGGAGGAAGGCGAGGCGAACACGGTGACACGTTTTTGGGATGAAAATGGCGGAGCGGGGCACGGCTAGCCGGCGCGGCGCGGCGGCGGCCATGGCGAGCTTCCGCGGTGCTCTCTCGCGGCGGGGAAAGGGAATGAGCGGGCGGAATGAGTGGGCGAGTGTGGTGGAGCTTATAAGGGCGCAGGACGCGTCCAATTTGGACTGGGGAGGAGTCACGGGCGCGGCGGCATGATGGCCATGGCGCGGCGTCCATGGCGGTTGGCTCGGTGCGGCAGCGGCTCAGGCGGCGAAGCGAGGCGGCGTGCTGCGAGGCGCTCGAGTGCCTTGGCATACCCGCGGCGGCGTCGCGGAGCTGTTGGCGGCTGTGCTTGGCTGCTCGCCGCGTGCGGCATCGCGGCGGCAGAGCGGGCGGCTCAGCGACGGCGGCAGGGCGGCAGCGGGGCAGGCGAGGCAGCGAGGGGGGGAACCGGGCTGGCAGACGAGGGGGACAAAGGGGACAGTCGGGGTCGACAGGATGGACAGACGGGCGGGGGCGCAGCGAGAAAACATCGCGCGCGGGCGTCAAGGCCGGCGGTCGGGCGGTTCGCGGTGCGGCGTAGAAGGAAGGGGGAGGAGAGAAGAAAGCGATGACAGGTGGGCCCGGTGGGTCCCACCTGGTCCAATTTTTTTGAACCGAATGTTTGACTCGCCCATAATTTGAAAACGGCTGCGAATTTGAAAATGGTCCAAAAACAAAAGTTGCTCAAAATTAAAAGATGAATAACTTTCATGTAGAAAGTTTTTGCAAAATCGGCCTAGATTTGAAAATAAAATTTTGAGTCACATAAAATACCTTTAAAATTCATTTTTGAAACTGTTTTTGCCATTTTTGAAGCACCAAAAGTCATTTTCATAAATTGGGGTCAAAACAAAAGTTTCTCCAAAAATTCTTCTCTACAAACTTTGTTAAAGCTCCATTTTGAGAAAAGCATCACAAGTTTAACTTCTAGAAAACCTTTGAAAACTCCTATTTGCATTTTTAAAATAAGCACTCAAAATATTGCCACAAAAATGCCATAAATGATGCTTATGTGATGATCATGCTCATGATGCAAGATTTGTCTAACCCTAAAACTGGAGTTGTTACAGGCGCGGCGGTTTCGGGCAAGGGCGATTTGGATTTGGTCGAGCAGGATGGTTTGGGAGGGGCGGAGGGCCGGGTGGAGGGCGCTTCGGGAGGTGGTGGGCGAGCCGGCCCAAAGCAGATCGGTGGGTCGGGAGGGGGAAGGGATGGATCTACATCCCCGGAGAGTTCTCGTGGTGATGGCAAGGAGGAAGTTCATGTTAATGAACCCTCGGTTGATACAAAAGAGAAAGCTCGGGATGGATCCAAGTTGCTAATCGAATTCCGTCGCTCTTTGGTGACTTGGAAGGTGCTAAAGGAACAGTTCAAAGAACAGTATCCCTAATCTTGATGTGGTGTTTCTTCTAAAGCCGATAGATGCTTGAACTGTGGGTTGTCAAACCATACCACCGCGAGTGTCGTAGGCCGTTGATTAACAATAGAGGCATAAATCTTGGAAATGAGAAAAGAGACAGAGTAGCTTGTGCCAATTGTGGTCTTTAGAATCATGACACCGCAGATTGTCGTAGGCCTTTGAGGACTTTGGGGGGAGAGTTCTTCTAGAAACACTAGCATGGCTAACAAATCCTTCGTGAAGTCCGTGGTTTAGCCGGGCATGTTTCGCCGAATGTAAATGGCAAGGATGTGACATTTGTGGTGTAGCAGATCACTCAGTGTACAATTGCAAAAAATGCTTGCCCCGGGAACTATGGTCCCGAGCTCGTGCAACTCGGGTTGAAGGTCGAGTTTTATGTTCATTGAGGAAAACATTGATCCCGGTGTGACAAAGGAGAAAGCCGATAACCGTGATCACTTACCGATGGGGTGGCTACCACAAGATAGATTGAGTCCGACTTTGCCGATCCGACAGAAACACCATGTGGTCTTGGAGAGCATGACAAGTTGCCGATAATAAATTCCGCCGAGATTCCCTATCGTCAAAATGGCTAACCAATGGAGCCGGATAAGGGTGTTGACCTTGAAATGTAAGGCTGTGATTGAGATTGAAGCATGGAAACCCATGGTTGGGGCTCGTGGATCACCGCAAACAGCCGGTTCGTAATCGGGAAAATTCGCCGATCAAAGATCAACACCAACCATTGGGAGAGTGGTCTGGGTGGTGGGAAAGGGGATGGAAGTGGATGAGAGCACTAGACACGAGATATGACTATGTTAGGGTCAAAATTGCCCGTAGGGATGTAACTAAAGTGCCAAAGATTGCTTGTTGCTTTTCCGGGTTTGCAAAGAAATCCCTTTTGAGTTTGAAAGAGAAGTGGTTGAGGAAGTAAAAGAGAAGGGCAATGTTACCGGGTCCAAAACCGTGAAGAGTGGGCAGTCCCCAAACAAAATGGATAAAACCGATGGTGGTAGTACAATTTGGCTGGGGCTGCTAATGAAGTGAAACAAGCCGGGGTGGATAATCGAGCAAAAATCAAGATTTTGGAAAGAAATCTATGTGTTGGTCACCCCTTCCAAAGTAAATCCTCAAGAAAAATATCTTCCACCTTCATGAAGGATGCTAGGAAGACTTGGGCCGACAAGGTGGAAAATGAAAATGAGTTTGATCTATGTGATGATCTTGACTCGAGGAAGAGTATGTATCCGAAAAATCAAAGAGGATTTCGGAGAAGGGAAGGGTAATGATAATGATGAAGGAGGCCCATCAAACCAAGCTTGGATGATGATACCGGATAATCCAAAGATTGCCTCGACTTAAAGACTCGCCGAAACAAAGTGAAATCTGTTGACCTGTTTTCGCCGGAGAGACCATTAGTGATAAGGATGCCGAGCTAACTTGTGTGGAATCTAATGTTGATGGGGGCAACTCCCCCGAGGTGTTTGTGACTCGATGATAGTATCATTAAGACCCTGTGGGAGCACTCACCGGGTGATGGAGTTATCTTTTCCATGCTTGAATCTAGAGAAACAGTGGAGGTAATGGGTGAAGAAATGGTAAACAATGTAAACACAATGCAGGCAGAGCTTGTTGATGATTCTGTCCTGGCTGAAAAAGGTGACACAGTACCTAAAGGCAAAACCACAGTTTCTCCTTCTGATCAAGCTGATAAAGATGTGGAGATTGTATCTTCAGATGATGTCATTGACAGAATGAATGTGGCATCTAATGATTCTCAAGATATGGGAGGAGGGGTGTTTGGTGCTTATCAAGTCCCTGCTGATCCACCCAGGAGGAGAAGTGAAAGGCTGAAGGACTCAACTACTATGACAACTATGGAGAAGAATGACGAGATGGCTAAAAAGAGGAACTGAAGGTAACATCTCTTGTAAAAATTCTTTTTCTCGCTCCCCGTTGAAGATATTGTTTCTATTTCTAGTGAGATGGGTATTGATATTGATGTCAATGATTTTGCTTCTATTGATTTGGTTAAGAACTTGGAAAATGCTAGAAATGATTTATATAATAAGCAAATAAAAGTGATTGAGCTAGCTAAATCGAAGATGAACAAGCCGAGTCTTCTCGGTAAGGGTGTAAATAGTCTTGAATGGGCTCAAGATGAAAATTCTGATTTGGAAAATTTCACTTTGGTTGAATCCAGGAAGAAAAAAAGAGAAAGAAGGAAAAGTATTGTCAAATCCCCCATTAGTAAGGGGAGGGAGCAAGATCAGCAAAAGACCGACTTGCCACCCGAAAAAGAGGTAGACCTAAGGGTTCTACTGCAAAAAAAAAAGAATTATCTAGAATGATAATACATGGTCTTATCTCGGAACTGCAGGGGTCTAAGAAAAAGGGAGTGGCTACGTTTCTTAAAGATTTAATATTTCAAAGATCGTTCCATTTCATTGGGTTACAGGAAACAATGGTTAAGGATTGTGAAGATAGATTACTTAAAAAATTTGATCCAAATTTGGATTATTTGTGGATGCATAAATCGCCAATGGCGTGTCCGGGGGTATTCTCATTGGTGTCGAATAGATTTATATGATGTAGGATCTTTCCAAAGCAAGGGGATTTTATGATCCAATTAAATCAGGATAAGACAAATAGAGTTAAATGGAACATCATTGTGGTATATGGGGCAGCTCGTCAGAAGATAGAAAATTGGCCTTTTTGTCTCGAGCTTTCTAATTTTTGTTCTAAAAACAAAGACCCGTCTTAATTGGGGGAGATTTTAACATTATAAGATATTCTTATGAGAGAAATAAGATGCAAGGGGTACAAAGATACTCTCACCCGTTTAACACTCGATAGACTTCCATGAATTGAAAGAATTGGAAATGGTCGGTGGTGGGTATACATGGTCTAATAATCGGGAATTTCCCGTTCGGGAAAAACTAGACAGAGTCTTGGTGAATAAAGAGTGGGAAGATTTGTTTCCTATGGTTGGGGTGAGGAAAATGCCTAGAGAAGTATCAGATCATAATCCTTTGATTATTTTCTATGACACTCCTAATCATAAAAAGAAGATTGATTTCAAGTTTGAGACTAGCTGGCTTACTAATGAGGAATTTATACCAGCAGTCAAAAAAATCTGGGAAAGACCCTGTAGGGCTATATCCCATCTTGATAAAATTCAGCAGTAAACCGAAACTATTCAAGCAATTCTTTAAGGGTTGGGGTTTTAATCTCCAAGGTGAGCTCGGGAAAAAAGAAGAGTGCTAAGTGAGGAAATTGGTAATCTTGAACAAATAGAGGAGTCGGTGGGGCTAGATCCTCAGCAAATGATTAAAAAAGTGGCTTTGGTAAGAGAAAATTTATCTCTCCGGATCGGGAAGAGACCTATTGGCATAAAAGGTGCCATGAGGAATGGCCGCTTAAAGGTGATAATAATACTAAGTACTTTCATAGAATTGCTAGTGGAAGACAGAAGAAAAACAACATCATTACATTAGAAGATGATGGAGTGTTGATTGAAGTGAATGACAACCTATTAAAACATGCTACAAAATATTACTCGAATTGTTTGGGGAATCTCGTGAATCATAATATCTCCTTGAGGGATGACATTTGGGCAAATTGTGCCAAAGTAACAGATGAGGAAAATGAGGCGCTATGTCTCCCTTTTTCTCGAATTGGAAATTAAAGAGGCATTATTTCAAATGGAGAAAAATAAGGCTCCCGGGCCCGATAAGATTCCTATAGAGTTCTACCAGGCATGTTGGGATATTATTAAACATGACATTGTAGGATTATTTGATGATTTTCATAAGGGAAAAGTGGAAATTTGTAGGTTAAACTATGGTGTTATCACATTATTACCAAAAGTGTCTCGATGCTTCGAGGATTCAACAATTTAGACCTATATGTCTATTGAATTGTCTTTATAAACTAATAACCAAGACTTTGACAATAAGATTAGAAAAAGTGGCTGAAAAACTTATCCACCGAACTGCATCGCATTTATGAAAGGGAGGAATATAATGAGTGGGGTAATGGTGCCGCATGAAATCTTGCATGAAACCAAGGTTAAAAGACAAACCGGAATAGTCCCGAAGTTGGACTTCGAAAAAGCTTATGACAAAGTCAATTGGAGCTTCCTCTTTGAATGCTTGAAAGCTAGAGGTTTCTCAAATCTTTGGTGTGAATGGATAAAACAAGTGGTATCTCGGAGGGACCGTTAGTGTGAAACTTAACAACCAGATTGGGAATTATATAAAGAGTTATAAGGGTGTCGTGCAAGGTGATCCTTTGTCACCCATCTTGTTCAATTTTGTGGCAGATGGTCCGACTAGGATGATAATTAGAGCCCAGAGAATGGGTTGTTTAGTGGGCTTATTGATCATATTATTCCTAGGGGTGTGGTCGTGTTGCAATATGTTGACGATACTATTCTTTGTATCATAACATGATGTAGAAAAAGCTAGAAACTTGAAGCTATTACTTTACTGGTATGAGTTGATGGCCGGCTTGAAAATAAATTTTCACAAAAATGAAGTGATAACAATCAATGATGAGCAAGGGTGGGATGAAGTATATGCTGACATCTTTAATTGTCAAGTTGGGACTTTCCCAATTAAATACTTGGGGGGTTCCAGTAAGTCCTAGTAGGTTGCATGTTAAGGATTGGCTCCCTTTGCTTGAGAAGAGTTCTAAGAAAATGAATGTGTGGCAGGGTAACCGTATGTCCATAGCTGGGAGGACTATGTTAATTAATTCAAGCATGAATAACTCACCCATCTATCATATGTCCATATACCTTCTTCCAAAGATCGTAATAAAAGATCTTGATAAGATAAGAAGAAAGTTTTTTGGCAAGGAGGGGGACTAGAAAAAAGTATCACTTGATTAGATGGACTAAGATCTCGTAAAAATAAGAAGAAAGGAGGCCTTGGTATTAAGGACCTAAGGAAAATGAATGTTAGTCTGTTAAGTAAATGGTGGTGGAAACTGGAAGTTGAAAAGGGACTGTGGCAGTCCATTATTGAATATAAGTACCTGAAAAATAATTCTATCCTGAATGTGAAACACAAGCAGACAGATTCTGCAATGTGGAGTGACTTGTTGAAGATTAGGGGTGTGTATTTGCAAGGGAGAAGGGTGAAAATTTATAATGGAAAGAAATGTCTATTATGGAAGGATGCTTGGTTTAATGATAAACCTTTGTGTGACATAATGCCGATCTATTTAAAATCTGTGAGAATCAGGATATTTGTATATATGATGCTAAAATGAACCCATCTAGAGTTAATTTTACTAGATGGTTGGTTGATGATCCGAGAAAATCATGGGATCTAGTGTTGGACAAAATTGCTAACATTCATCTAAATGATAGCAATGATAGAATTTTCTGGAAATTTTCTAATTCGGCAAATTCTCGCTTAAGTCAATGTATAAAGCTTTAACCAAGAGTGATGCTGGCCCTTATCATAGGGAGATTTGGAAGGGAAAGTTCCAGCTAAGATCAAAATTTTCATATGGCTTTTATTGAATAATGCTGTTTCGACTAAGGATAACTTGTTAAAAAGAAAATGGGTTGGGTCACCAACTTGTGCCTTCTGCGGAGCAGGATGAAAACATTTCTCACCTGTTCTTTGAATGTAACACAGCTAAATCTGTGTGGGCTGTGGTGGCAAAAGTGCTTGGGGCCAATAATGCTCCTAGAAATTTACAGCAATGCTGGAAATGGTGTGAAAGGTGGATTCCCTTGGGGAAACAATTTCACACACTAGGGATTGCTGCTGTTTGTTGGGGGATATGGAGGGCTCGAAATGCAGTATGTTTTGATGGAAGATTAATAACTGACCCCATGAACATTGTATGCTCCATCTCGCTCGATGATTGGGTACTGGGCAAGTCTGTTTGCTGAGGAGGACAAAGAAGCTGTCATGGAGGGAGTGAATGTGATGCTGTCAATTGCAACCGGGCTCTCTGCGAAGAAGAAGAAGACGTCGCACGTCAACATGTTGCAGGCGCCGGACCAAGACAAGAACTGAAGGACCAAGACAAAGGAAGATGAAAAGGGAGCAAAGAGCATGCTTCCCTGCCTGTCTCAATGTGGCTGGAAGATCTTTGATACTTTCTGTTTTCTTGCCATCTGGCGTTTCCTGTTAAAATTCGGTTGTAATCCTGGGAGTTGGTTGAGCCGAGGTCTAGGTATGCCAAGCTATGGTCAGGCTTAGTGGAAGTTTTTGGGTTGATCCCTCTTATCCTGAACTGCTCTTGTGCTGTGCTTCTTACAAACTCCAAAACTCTGTATTTCCGTTGAGAAATTAATGGAAATGGGGAATGGTCCTCGTGTAAAAAAAAAAATGTAATTAGCAGAGGGCGGAAATAGAATTAGCAGAGTGACCATTTTGTTGGCGAGGTTTCTTTGAGTCCACAGTTCATCGATCATGTTGAGTCAATCGTGGTTCTTTCAGTGATTCCTTCTCGTCAGGATTCAGGATGGTCCAAAACTCTGAAAACCTACTACTCCATGGCATGTGACAGATATCCACAAGATAAAAAAGAACTGAATCATCACGGAACGGAATATATGCAAGAAGGGCCAAATTATGCCACGTTATTATGAAAGACGAAAAGGACCGTTTAGCTAACAGGGTAGACCAGTGAACTCATCAAACAGTGTAGTGTCGTTATAATAACAGTTTACTTTCAGTTGCTCGCTTGCAGCATCGGAGAAAGCAGGAATGAAAAGGATCGTGGAGTAGTGATTTGGTTCTGTTCTTCCAGAGCCTTTTTAGAGGTTTCCGTGTTTTGAACGGCGGATTGATGATTTCGTTCTGCTTGTTTGATGATTTCGTTCTGCTTGTGAACGATTCCACCAGAGTATATCGTAATCGTAATCGTAATCGAAATTATTATTACGTTCCGCGTGAATTCACGCGATTCATGCCCGGTCCCCGTGCGCGCATCTTCATTACTGCTACTCCTACATGCGAAGGAACCAATTGACCTTTCTTTCTTTTCTCACTGACTGACGATGATTAGCACGGTATACTATTCTCAAGTCGTACGTACGTACGCGGCCGGTATACACATAGCTAGGCTATGGCCTCACTGAAAGTCGTATGGAACGCGGTCCGGCATATGGTATATGCACTACAGGAATCCGGCCGTTCGCCGACAGCCAGGCTTTGCCGATACCAGGATCTGGGTTTTCGGCGACCACCATTGCTTGCCGACAACCGCAACCCGCTGTCGGGTAAAGTCTACTTCACGCACACCTTCAGATCCACGGGCCGTCGGCGAACAAGTTTAAGATATTTTTCCCGACAAATGTTTGTCGGCAAACCAAGGTCAGTTTGGCGGTTGCTCGACAAACGGCGCTCGCCGTTTGTTTCGGCGGGACAGCCCACGCCAGCTAGTGGCTGTCGGCAAAGTTTGCCGACAGCCTCCCCAAGTCGTCGGCGAACATCAGTTTGCCGACGCCCATGGTATGCCGTCGGCAAAGTCTCGGGTTTGCCGATGCCTTTGTATGTTGTCGGCAAACTATGCTCTTTGCCGACAAAGCTCTATGCCGTCGGCAAAAAGATAATTTTTTTTTTTTTCGTTTGACTTCAAAATTTTTTTGTTGTCTAGATATATTGTTTACAATCACATGTTTCAATTTGGGCCCTTTTGGCAACATTTAGCTATATTTCACTAATTTTTTTACTTCACTTGAATTTTCCCGCATTTTTCAAATTTGAGCCGCAGTACATAAAATAATGAAACTTTGGCCTTCGAAACATGATATTCATGGTGGGGAGTGTGTTTTAAGGCCGTGTACCAAAACTCACCCAAAAGTTTCAGGTCCTTGTCCACGTAACACGACCATCCAGGAGTGGTAAAAGTGTTTTTTAATTATATAAAATCCAAACGAAGTTGAAAAATCACGAAACTTGACGGGGTGTCGTGTTATCGCATGTGGAGGCTATGAAAAAAATTTGGAGCAAGTTGCGGCGTCACATGCTCAAAACCCACTTATGTATCGACGTTATGTGTATTTTGGACATGTATCGATGGATTTGATGATGTTGATGTGTGGATTCATGTTGAGATCGAATCCGATGATGAAATGCGGTTTATATGCTATATTGTTGTTATAAATGTGATCTGTGGTATATATATATGCTATAAATGTGGTTCGAATGCAATGAAACAAAAAAAAAAAAAAATCCTAGCTTTGCCGACAGATTTGGCCATAGCCGTCGGCAAAGTCGGGCAATTTTTGCCGACAAAGCAATAGTTTGCCGACGCCCCTTAGTGGGTTTTGCCGATGCCCTTCTCGAGAAATTGTCGGCAAAGAGGTGACTTTGCCGACAAGATTGTGGATCTGGCCGGGTCGGCAAAACAGTGACTTTGCCGACAGAATTTGACTGTCAAGAAGCTTTGCCGACAGCCCTTGTTGACCGGGTTGTCGGCGAAGCGAACGGTAGCCGAGTTGACGGGCGCTGTTCCTTCGCCGACAGATCGGTGGCTGTTCGGCGAAAGTACGCGATCGCGCTCCCGATTCGTCGGCAAAGTCCGGTTTGCCGACAGATTTTTGCCGACAGCGGTTTGCCGATGAATAGGAAATCCCGCCGGCAAACCCTTTGCCGACAGTGAATCAGTTTCGCCGACGCTCTAAGCTGTCGGCAAACCCGCGTTTCATGTGGTGATGCATATGCATGATATGAGATTATACTACAGCTCCGAGGTGTAAAACCTTTTAGTATTGGCTTATCGATAGAGTTGCAATCTTCTACCAGCTACCAGTTGCATGCAGCACGATCGAATCTAGTTGCGTGTAGAGAACCGGTCCTCCGAGGTTACAACTAGGTCTCTGATTATTTGTGACTACTTCTTTTTGAGGAAGATTATTGTGACTACGGACTAGGGTACGATGTGATTGGGACAGGGCCACTGCACGACTAGTTGCAACTTACATACGTATATTACAACTAATAAGTAAGACGACTAATTATTTGGCCTTTCTTTGCTTCTCACTGGCTGACGATGAAGAGATTGCGTCGATAGGTGGCGTAGTCTGCCGTGCCGCGCGTAGCCTCAGTCAAAGTCGGAGGCGGCATTATTCACACAATGGCAATATATATACGATGATTGAGACTACTGACTAGGTTATAATAATAATAATATATATAATATATGATGATTGAGACGTACAGGGCCACTGCACGACTAGTTGCAACTACAACTAAGTACGAAAGAAATTTAGATGTATATATCTTGATGTATAAGATCGGTCTGGAGCCAAATAAATGAGACCCCAAACCAAGTTAGGGGACTCTGATTCAGGTGGGACTCTCACATCATGACGTCTCAAAAAAAGTTGGGGGACTCCAAGATAGTATTTTTCAGAGTATATGGATCCAGATGACCACCTCGTGCCAAGGATAAGGATCGGCCATTATTTTTTCTCTTTCTGGTATATATATTTGGTTGTACTAGTTCAGAATGTTTGATCTTTTCGAATAAAAATGAGCGAGATCGACAGGTTAAAAAGGTACTTGTTGCGAAGAGCGAACTAATTAATCCTTTTCACTGGCTGACGATGAAGAGATTACGTCGATACAGTAGTCTGCCGTGCCGCGCGCGTAGCCTCGGTCAAGTCGTAGGCGCGGTATTATTTAATTATACAAAAGGCATATGTATACACAATACTACGTTACCATACCACTAATATGTAGTATACTCATCTGATCGAGTGTACTGCCACTTGTACAAATTGCACTGTGAACGCAGAGCGCGCGTGCGTGCATGCATCTAGCTAGGTCTTGGTCTCTTGGATTAATTCATCTGAACGGTGGCTGCATGCGGCTTGATGGTGACTGGTTGCATTGCATATATGCAGTTCTAGCTAGTTCTAGTCGTGACAAAGAAGGTTCCATGCATCAAGATAATAAAAGTTGGTTCTAAATGGAACTGGTGAAGAAGGTTCCATGCATGCATGGTCAGCTGTGGCTGGGGTTAACTTGGAGAGTATGTACAACTGTACAAGACTCTACAAGTATATATCCTTTTCTAAAAAAACAAGACTACAAGTATATCCCAACTTGCACCTGCTAACTGTACAAGACTCTACAAGTATATATCCTTTTCTAAAAAAAACAAGACTACAAGTATATATATCCCAACTTGCACCTGCTGACCTGCATAATCGAACAGTACACGCCTACACGGCGTGTTGAGTGTGCATGCACATCCACCACCGTACCGCAACCTACGGGTCAACCGGTGCAGGTGCAACCAGTGGACAACGTTGTCGCCGTCGATGACGATCTCAGTAGTCACGTGCGCTGCTAGCAGCCGCCGCCCGGTCGTCTGACCACGCACGACGAGGTAAAAGTAAAACCGTCGACGTACCGGCCGGTGCTAGACGACCGTGCGTCGCCGTGTGGATCGATTGACGTGCTCGGGTCACCCTGCCTTTCAGTAGTGTAATTAAATTAAACAGGGAGCATGTTTCGAAAACGGAAAACCCATTATTGTAAAACGAAGAAGAGCATATGCTTTGCACTGCCGCCGGCCGGCCGGCCGGTCGTCGGAGGTTAGTCTCTCCCGCGCGTAGGTTTCGTTGGAAGGCGACGACGTCGCAGTCCGCCACGTCGACGGCCCGATCCGGTCGACACGTACAGCGGTCGTCAAATTGATTTTTTCCACACGCGCCTTTCGTCTGTAGACGACCGTGCGTAGTCCTGGCCTGGACAACATCTAAGCCTACAGAGCTGAGATTTTTCCTAGCTAGGTAGCTAGCTAGTCAACCAAACAGAGTAAAAAGAAGAAACCGAGTAAAAAGAAGATAAAGCTGGGAGGGAACGCGTTCATTGGTCGTCCTTTTTTTTTTAGCATCACTGTTCGTCATACTGTATTTGACAAGGGACGGCAGGCCAGGACGCGCGGTAGCTTCTCGTGGATCCAGTCGACCAAAGACTGTGTCTCGCCGCGTGCGTGTCTGTGGGAGTCAGGCCCGTTACATTAGGCCCAATCCAAAACACGCGATGACGATGTTCATTCCTTCCTATCCCATGCGCGTTTGGAGGCTCGAAGTGGGCAGGGCCGAGGCGCCAAGGGATTCTGACTCCACATCTCTTTTTTCAATATTTCGTTTGTTTGTTATCTTTCACTTTTTCCACCAATCAAAAAATGCCACGTCAAATGTCACGCATCACAAAAAAAAAATGTATATATGCCATGACAGCTTCTAGAAGATTTTGAGGCTAAAAAAAAGCTTCTTGAAGATTTTTGATGTTTGTTATTTTCCACTTTCATATAAGGAAAACATGTAACGACAATAAATAAATTAAAAAAACAAAGATACGGCACAGCAACAACATGTCACGACAATAAATAAATTAAAAAAACAAAGATACGGCACAGCTACAACATGTCACGATAATAAATAAATTAAAACAAAAAGATACGGCACAGCTACAACAAGCAAATATCCACGGATGAGGCATCAGGCATGCCAAAAGCACAGCACAAGCTGGAGGAGCAAGGAAGGGAGGTCTCCGGGTGGGCTCTCTCCTCTCCTCCGGACTCCGGTCCTGCCCACCTCGCTCTCGACTGGACGACGCTTCCAGATCGACCAGCGCAACCTCGGAAGCAAGGATCGACATTGGACGGGCGAGCTTGCCACGGCGGCGCGGCCAAGCCTGCAACCGACACCGTCACTGACGCAACCGTGGAACAAATCAGACCAAAGCGAAAGAGAACAGAACGGCACCGTGGGAAATGCTGCTGCCGCCGCTCCCTCCAACAACACCGCCGTCACTGTCACCGCCACCTCCTCCGAAAACGCTACCGCCGCCGCCTCGGACAATGCTGCTGCCACAGCATCTCCTAAATTTCACGGACGGAATCACCCTCATCCCAAAAGCACAAATCAAATCAACGTATAACCGGGGTCAGTTCCACACATGTATGGAGATGCTCTAACGCAAGCAACTTGAGTAACATATAGCAACGAGTATGGTTTATCTTGCAACACGAGCACATGATTTATGTTCAAAACCACCAAACCACTTTCATTGTCATAGTTTTCAGAAGTTCAAAACGCCACTAGACATTTATGATATCAGGGCAACTAGAGAAGTTGAATTAGATTTTTGAATGGGTAATTGTTGCCCGGCTAAATATAAAACACCATTGACGTAGGTAACTATGTTCTTGCGCAAGGGTTAAAACATATGCCAATAATTAAGAATCCCATATTATAAAATAAAGCTACAGCAGGAGGAAAAGCAGGCACCACCACCAATCCACCAAGGTACAGGAGCCATTTACGCCTATCATAATGAAAGAAGAAAAGTCAGTGACTATGCCAATTAAACCAATCTGATACAATATAACAGTGGAAAACACATGCACGATGAAGTCTTATACAAAACATATGCCTAAATAAGTATATAAGCATTGTCTCAAAATAAGTATATAAGCAAAAGAAAAAAAGGGTGATTTCAATGTGAGATCAGAATATCATTTGGTTTGCTTTCTCACTCTGGTGTGCCAGGAGAATCTTGTATTTGAGTTACTGCTCTTTCGATCAATCACAAAAAGTAGGTGGGGATCTCCCTGATTGGAAAAAAATTAAGTCCAGCGCTAACAAACCAAAAATCTTGCATGATGACAGGTCATCATGATTGCAACAGGGGTAATGTTGCGATCATAAATAACAACCAAGACTAACTTTCAAACAGCGCTAATTGTGTCTACTATGCTTTGCAAGGCAGTAAGAAGACAACACTTTCAAACATAGACGGTCGCGATGCTCGGGCAGAAGGATATGACTGATCAAATTGTGCTGTAGTTTTATATCAAGGTCGTTACTCCTCCTTAGATGGGTGCAGCTAATATTCCATAAGGTTGGTTAAGTGCAAATGCAAAGTTGAACCAGGAAAATTTAAAATTCATCACTGGGAATATTTCTTTCCTAGCCCAAAAAACAATGCATGTAAATAAAGTAACCTAATAATTCATCTTATACATTATTATAACAATATAGTTGTCACTAATATAAACAAAGATCTTTTTACGATTTTATCAGAAAATGGGCAATCAGCACAAGTAGTGATTAGTGAATACAAAGACCAGTCTAGATGTGAAATCAGCATAATCATTTGGTTTGCTTTGGTGCACAAACTTTGCAATGAACATCCTAAAACCATCCTTGTACAATTTCTGGAAGCAACATGTCAGCAGTGTGTGTTTGACTCCCCAGCGATGCTTATACTTGCAAATACCTACGCCGACCATAGCCAAAATACATTTGCTTTCTCTTTGCTATTTAAGTTCAGCATTAACAGGCCAAAAGTCTCAAAGATAATACTCATAGTGCCATTGTAACAGAGACAGCGTAGCAACTACAAACGACAATAGCAACTAAATAAATTTAATTGATTACTAATTGTGGCTGCAATCTTGGAGTGGTAGCTAAGAAGATGGGTGCCCTGAACATAGATGCTCTCTACAATTAGGTGGAAAGATGGCTTATTGAATTGTATAGTTATCAGTATTACTTTCATATTGTCAAATGTTTTCCATGAAATTTTAGTCCTACTTTGTAGCTCTGTGCGAGGACTCGAGCAGCTGTGATGAGGTAATTTTCAACCCTTCCGGCACCAATGCGTGGGACTAACAGACCACAGGTGTGAACGTGTGGTGAAGTGCATGTTTTTCGGTCGTCCGATTAATCGCGACTAATCGCGACTAATCGCCCTAGTCGGACCTTGATGCCGACCAGAGAGGCCGACTCGATCAGGTCGATTAGTTTTCTGGTCGTCCGATTAGTCGAGTACTAATCGCGATTAGTCGGGCGATTAGGTTGCAGGACGACCAGGTCCTCTGTTTTTGGCGAGCGCGCGTGCGCGGGCGCGGGCGAGCGCGGGAAAGGGAAAGCAAAAGTGCGCGCGCGGCACAAGGCGCGGGAAACAATTGCGGGCCCGCGCGGAAGTAGGTGAGGGAGAGAGAGGAAAAGGACGGACTCAATCCGTCTGGATCGAAGCCGCCGCTCATTCCACTAGCAAAAGCCGCCGCCGCTCCTTCCGCTCGCAGGAGCCGCCGCCGCTTCCGCTGGAGGAGAGTCCCCCGCAAGGAAGATTCCGTCGCCGCCGGTTGCTCTCCTCCACGCCGGCTGCTCTCCTCCGGTCCTCCCCGCTCGCCGCTTGGCCGCCGGCGCCGTTCAAGTGGCCGCCGCCCGCCGGTCTTCACGATGAGATCCTCGACAACGGTATGTGCCTTCCCTCTCCATCTTCTTCCCTCCTCCCCCCATCCCTCTCTCTCGTTTGGTGGTTGCTCCTTGCTGTGATGTCCCATACTCCCATCCCCCATCGTCCATCCATCCTAAGAACTGGTGCTTGCATGTGGACCGACGTGTTGCAACCGTGGAAGTGTACATGCCACCGCCCGACCTTGAAGGAGGTGAAGGAAGTGTTCCATCATCGTTGGGTCGATCCCGCGCCACTGAATCCTCATCAGCAATGGACATTCCTTAGTATATATAGGTATATATATAGTATATATATGTCCTGATATATAGGACGACTTGGACGACTAGCATGGTCGACTAGGCTCGACTAATCGGCCTGGTCGCCGACTAGTCACGATTAGTCTTCTGGTCGGTCCCAATGCGACTAGGTTCGACTAGACGACCGGAAAACAGGGTGCAAATACAAAGCTGAACCGGGAGCATCTTATCTTCCTCATTGGATACAGTTTCTTTGAAGCCCAAGACACAAGGCTTACTAATTGTAAATGACCAAATAATTCATGTAACATTGTTACTATAACTGTAACCAACAATAAAAAAATAATATTCCTCAACAAAATAGGCAAGTATCACTATTAAATACAGACAAAACTTGTAGCAGCTTACCAAGTTTTACACACCCCAGTAGCGAATTGCATGCATATCTATTGACACATATCTAATTAAAAGGATTCCTATTGATTTGGACTGCACAGTATGATGTCACTTTAATACTCTTGAAACACCAAAGAAATAAATTAACGGCACTGAGCCTTTGTTGTGGAGGGAAATTGTGCCATAGGACATTCAAAACGTGCCACTTGTTGAAACAAACTAAACAAAAACTGATCTTTGCTACTAGACACTATACCTTTGTTTACATTTGCTTCAACATAGGAGTATGACTTAGTGTCCTCCAGCAAAAATTCAAAAAAGAAAATCTCTAAGGACAAGAAACTGTGACACTGTGTGTAGCAGCAAACATAAACGATTTCACTAGTTTCAAGTAGTAAAGATCAGTTTTTTTCTCGAACACAGTAAAGATCAGTTGTGGTATGTCTTGCAGAAAAAGTGACATGTTTTTGAATGTCCTGTGGCAAAATTCTCAAGCAGTAAATGTAGGACAAGCCAAAAATGCATAAATTACAACAGAATTATTGCAACGGAGGCAAGACTTACCCCCTCTCGCCACTTTCTTTTCACCCTCCACCGCTTCAAGTTCTCATGACGGATTATCTGTCCTTTGTTCCTACAGCAGAGAGGGACAGGGGACCATGAGCTTACTTGGCAACATAAGATGTTACGGTGAAACAAACAATCACTACTGGGAACAACAATGATGGGGAAAAAACAGGTCACTAACCAGTACTCACGAATGCAGCAGGTGAAGATATAGTAAATGATGCTGCAAGGACTGAGATTAGTAATCCCTGTTGCACATCCATCTGATGCTGCCGATAATGTGCCACTAGCGAGATGGTATTGAGCAAGATAATCTTGTGTATGCCATACAACAATGGTGTCAGCCACAATGGTAGGAAACGCCTCAGAGCTGACATGCAGACTCCTCTTCTTATAAAAGAAGAGGGTGCTGCCATTGATGCATGTCAACGGGACAATCCTTTCCAGCATCAGATCAGCTAATCTGTAAAATGAAAAGTATTGCCTACCTTCGCTACATCTTGAGATGACCACCAAAATCTCTGAGTTGCATTCTACCAGATCATACGATAATACGGAAGCACCTTCTGTTCTTGCTGGACATTTGGCAATGAACTTGGGTGGCAGCAATGATGGCGAACCCAAGTCTGTATCTTCCTGCTGGGGTGGGTCGACCTGTAAAACCTCTGGTTCACCGCCAACCTGAGGACGATGCAACATATAGAACTTTCCTTGGAACGGCAATGGAACAGAACCAGAACACGTGTCACGCCACCAGCTTGAGACCCTCCATTGCTGATCCCCAGAGGTAGCAAAGCACAAGTTCCACCTGATACCGGGTAGGGACATCATTACTCTGACGACTCCATCTGCGCCCACACTGATGCAGGAAGCACGGATATTTCTGAGATACTGCCACTTGTCTCCCACCAACAATGGGTTCACATAAGGCAGGAGGGTCTCCAGCGGTGGGAACTCGGCGACGTCGCCAGTGAAGGGGTGGAGGAGGCGTACGGCAGTGTCCTCATCCCTCTGCAGCAGGAGGACGCCGTCAACGGAGTCGAGGACGCAGTGGTCCCTGAAGAGCGGGAGCCGGACGCGGATGAAGGCAGCGGTGGAGAGGTTCAAGAAGCGGACGTACCCACCGAGCTTGCCGTGGCCCGGGTGGAGGCCGTGGCCCTCGGGGAACAACATCCACCGCCGCGGGTGGAAGCGCGGGTCGACGATGCCGCGGCCGCGCGGGCAAGCGGTGCTGGACCGCCAGTGGGCGCACACTGCGCGGAAGCCGATGTAGTCCCGCAAATCGCCGGCTAGCACTCGCCACCCGATCAGGCTGACCAAATCCTCGTGCAGAGACGCCCACGGAGATGAATCCCGGGTGGCGGCGGCGGCGGCGGCGACCTTCCGGCGGGTGGCTGGGCGATTCAGGTGCCTCGATGAAGACATCCCGCTCTACAAAACAGCAACCAGATTGGCCGCTGGGAAAGGAAGGAGGAGGGGCTTTAGCTGCGAGGCACACGAGGGCGCTAGGGAGGAGGGGGAGGGCGGGTCGGGCGGTCGGGGTTGGAGAAGATGGACTGCGGCGGCGGCGGCGGCGTCGCCTGAGCGGAGCTGGAAGGGTGCCTTTTTTTTTTTGGTGCTTGGGCTTGGACGCCCGGACTGGACCTTTGGTTGGGCCCACGTGGGGGGAAACAATTCACATTGTCTTGTTTAAATGGTCTGGGCTGGAAAAGGCCCGGATTTGTAGCAGTTGGGCTGTACCTAGACCTGGCCCAGCAAGATGGAAGAAGCATGCAGCAGCGGCGTTACTAGTAGAAAGCTATACCTGGACTTGGGCCACAAATATGCCATACTTCTACCATAAGTATATAATATGTTGATTGTTTGTTTATAGTAGGTTGTAGGTTTCAAACGAGACAGGGCCGCAAATATCATGCTATTTAATAACATAAAGTAGAGAGCAAAAGCTAGATAACTACTTTCATATTTTTTTCTGATTTAAAATTAATAAGTTACAAGTTATTTATACTAATTTTTTTAAAATCTAATCAAATAATTTTTTTTGAAAAATAATATTGGGTAGAGGGACTGCAACTAATCAGGGCCGGCGGCTTCCTTCAAGTCTGCTTTTCTGATCAACGCATGCATCTGGTATCTGATCTTCTACTCGCGGCCACGGACATGTTTGTTGGTGTACAGAAGAGAATAGTAATGCAGAGAAAAGACAAAACACGGACTAGTAGTAGCACTGCGTAGCAGATGCTCTGTTGAAGTCACACTAGGTGGAGCCTGACGTTATACTAACTAACCGGCAGCTTAATTATTAGTATGCTATTATGAGAAAGACAGTGACGATCCCATATATATACGTCTGAATTTATTAATTTCAGCTTAGTCGACTTGAATTCTCTATATGGACGGTGGAACGGTTCTAGCACGTTTATCCCTAGCATAACTAGGTAGATACCCCACACGTGGCGTTCTTTGCGGTATTCCGCATAATTTTAAAAAATAGACTATTTATATTTATAGTTATACGAATTAAAACTATTTTGAACTAATTTTGATGAATGATTTAAGACATCTTTGTGAATAGTTGAATGAAACTATCTTAAATTAATTTTGATGAATTATTTGACATATCTTTATGGATAACTAAATGCATTTTAGTGGATGAAGAGAAACTATCTTAGTTATGTGTTAATTGGCTATAATTGCAACTTATAGTGGATTGTTGAGTGCATTGATGATGTGGATAACTTGCATGTTGAGAGAATTTACTAGTGAGGTTTATCCGCGACGGTACGAAGTCCGAATCAATGATGCGCCCAACAAGTAGGGTACACATGGAGTGCAATTCCAACTTCCCAAGACTTACGTATCAAGAAGTTGCGAGTTTGACTTTGCACTGCTCTAGAATTGCATTAATAATTTCTTGATGATGACAGTGGGGGACGAGTGAGTATACCTATACAGTATACACTATAATTATATTGCATCGTCATTCTTTCATGAGCCTGAGTGAGTGAGTGAGCGAGGATATTATATACTAAATAAATAGAGTAATAATACTAGAATCTGAGTTGATGAAACCACGATCTTAGCGACCTGGCTGGCGCTTGTCACTAATACTACCAAACAAGAACAAACGAGCGAAGAATAATTGATGATGTGATTGTGTTTAGCACCAGTACACATCACTGCGTTATGCTCATGCATGTGTGTGCCTGGTGATGGTTTTGCCGTCGCGATTCCGTGCTCGAATTCTACTAGCTCGTTTGCCGGCCGGCCCGTTGTATTGGATTGGATCCGTGGACCGTGGTAGTTGGATTGGATTGGTGCTGCGTCGCCGTGCCTACTACGTACGTCTCCGATCTCTCCGGCCGACCGCCCGGTCCGGATCGGATGGAAGGTTGCTGGAATGCTGGTTGGGACGACGAACACGTAGGCGGCAGTACAATTGGTGAGTGATTGGCCGTGGCCGGGCGCCTGCAGCTCGCTCTCGGCTACAGGGCCGTCGTCGTCGACGAAGAGGACGACGATGACGATCCTGATTGGAAGAGCGGCGAGCGGACAAGTATTTGTATTTCACGGAACCAGGGGCCGCCGCGCGCACGCGGCGCCAGGGCCAGGCCCGGAGGCCGGAGCGCACCACATGTTTTTCTGCCTTCCTCAGTTCCTGATTGTCTGCCTGCGCGCGTCGCAACCATCGCTCTGTGCTGTTTGGTTTATTGCTGGCAACAAGTGGTGGCAAACTCTTGCCTGGCAACCATGGTGGTCACTCCGAGGCGTTTGAATTTGTCCGCGTGCGGTCGCTGCCTACACGGGGGAGCGTCCCTGCCTCTGCATTTTTTTTTTAAACATGCTTATGCGCGATTTGCTTTAAGAGAAAAAGGAGTATGTTACATGACTTGGCACGGTCATGGGCGAGAAGCCATAGAATTAGAACATGACGAGCAAGAACACTACAAAAGGCACCGGCTCAAACGATGGAGCGATCAGGTTGTACAAACTGAGTAAACTAACGTGCGACAGAAGGGGCGAGTCCGACCGGATCAGGCGCAACGCCTAAGCCTGCCTTGGCGCGGAGCGTGCCGCACGACCCTGAGCTATGGGACGAGCTCCTTCATGGCATCCCTGCGAGAAGAAGGCACGTTATCGCCGAACGCCTCGTGAAATCTCACAGTGATCGTCGGGTCCGGAGTGTTGGTAACCTCGTTCGCCGGCCGACTGGCCCACTTGTTGAGCATAACCCGGCGAGCCTGCATCTCTGGCCGCGGGTCGCGGTAAGCGGATTTCGCCGGCATGCGGTCGCTGCGACACAGGTGCCAGTTGTGCTCTAACGCGGGAGGTCCGCCACCGAGACGGCTCCGCGGTGAGGGGGGCTCAACGGGCAGATTCCAAGTGCGTGCGTGCCTGCCAAATCAGGGTCTCGATCGCCGGTCGGTGGCACAGGATAGAGGACCGCAGCGAACAAAATTAATTAATGAACTTGTTGGGTGTTGGATCACAGCACACCCAGTCAACCACAGGCGCGGGCCCAGCGATCAGGTGCTCCTACGCCGTGACGCAACACCGTCGTCTTGTCCGCGTGCGTAGTGCGTGCGCCAGGCTTGCAGCATGCACGTACGGATCACACCACACGCACTTGGCACGTACGGTGCACGTGTTGTAAGAGCTAGCTTATCTCTAAGCTTACACGGTCAAACCTCAACTCACAGTTGCTTGTTTAAATGTTGCCTCAAAAAAAAAGTTGCTTGTTTAAATGATCTGGGCTGGAAAAGGCCCGGACTTGTAGCAGTTGGGCTATATCTGGACCTGGCCCAGCAAGATGGAAGAAGCATGCAGCCTTCTTCGTCAGGCAACGATCGTGACCCCCAGGCCCACAAAATCGTGGGCCTAGGCTGCTTGTCTCTACCTAGTTTTTTTTTCGCGGGCAGGCTTTATGCCTGTCTCTACCTAGTAGAAAAGGGGACCGCACGTCCGGAGACTTCGTTCCCCATCTACAGTGCTAGAAGGTGAATCCACAGGCGATTCGAGGAACGGGCGTCGATCTCGATCTCTCCTCTCTTCCGGTGGTCTCTCCGGCGTCGTGGGAGGTGGGGTGATTAAGGGATCGACGCCCGGTGAAGTTCGCATAGTAGCTAGTATAGTTCTAGGTACACTAGGTTGTCTTCCCACGGCTTCCATGTCGTATGGGATCTTTTGTCCCTTGCTTATCTTCTCTGAAGGCAACGGCGAGCTCGACGTTGTTTTCGGCGAGGATTTGATGAGGTTCTACTCCCTTGGGGATCACTCCAGCAACGGCGTCTGTACAGATGCCTTAGCTAGAGAGGTTTTCCGTAAGGTATGTTTATCACCTGCTCAAGAGATTGGGTTGGTGTACGTCTTTCCCCTTCATGGATTCTCCTTTGTTCGACGATTGGGATCCGTCAATGAGGCGACAGGCGACGGATTCCGATCTCCGCGACGAGCTTATGGCGGATGGCTGGTTGTCAGTGCATTCATCGATAAAGGTGCACGGCTCGTCTGGGGTTGTGCCGCTGATGGCCCTTTTAAACCTTGTTGATGCTTCGTTCGCGTCGGAATCGGCTTCAAGCTTCATTTTCGGTGGTTTTCCCTGTCAGCGACGATGGGGAACTGCTGAACGGCGGCTTGTAACATCCTAGATGTTAATGACAACTAAAACCCGTTTAAGAGGTTTGTTAAAGCATAATTATCGAGCATCATGGCATTAATGCATTCATGATTTAATATTGTCTTTGATGTGATGCTTTGTTTTGCATATGAAATGATGCTTGTGATAGCTAATGACCGATTAGTTAGTGTAGAAATTAAATCGAGTTAAAAATTCGTTTTAAAACCCTGTTTTCCCGAAAACCCTATTTATCCCCTTTTCTGTATTTCAAAATCTACAAAGAATTTGGGGTTGGTACAAAAAGGGAAATTGTGGGTCTTGATGAGAGCTTCAATGTTGGTGAACAAAGTTTTTCAAGTTTTCAAAAGAATTTCAAATAAATTTGAAAATACAGTTTTCCGACGTTGTTCTCTTTTGATTTCAAATCCATAATTCAAAAACTATGAATATTTTGGGAAAACTTTCTATTGTGAAAAGGTTTGGTTTGAAAATATGAGTATTTCATAGCTTTGAAGATTTTCAAGTTCTTTTGAAAAATCAAAAGTTATGCAATATGTTTGTTGAAGGGTTTTTGTCCCCTTTTCAAAATGTGTTCAAAATTCATATTTCTAGGCCGCATCAGAAAAAGTTCCAGTTGAGAAAATTGTTTATCTTTGAAAATTAGGCCAAGTCTCTTTTTGGAGTTTTTCAAGTTCAGTTCAAAATTTGGGAGTATTTTGCAATTTTCGACCAGTGGCAGTTCTGTAAATAGTGCAAGTCGCGAGTCCATCTCCTGTTTCACCGTCGACGGACGCCGCACGCCTTCCGGCCGCTTCCAGGCGCGCCAGCGACGCCAGCTCCTGCTTGGGACGTGGCAGCGTCGTTCCACGTGTCGTCGTCACTTCATCTTGGCCGCGCTACAAAGCCAGAGAAGCCAGCCCCGATTTCTCTTTCTCCTCTGTGCTGCTTCACGGTCGCCATGGCCGCCAACCGCCGAGCTCCGCTGCCGCACGCCGTTGTCGTCGTGCCGTTCCTGGCTGAACCAGCAGCACCATCAGCTTCGCCTCGCGCTCGCAAATCCAACGAGCCCGCCCCTGCAGTCCATCGCCGTCGAAATAGCCTGCACGTGGTCGTCTTCTGCGAGCGGCAACCGTGCAGTCGCGAGTTCGCCGTCGCCGTTCACCGCCATCGTAGCTAATTTTTCCAATTAATCTTCACCTTGAGATTGCCATCCTCCGCTGAGTCTCATGCTCCTCGTGATTTTCGTTTTAGTGTACAGGTTCTCCGGGAACGCCGTCCATGCCGACGAGAGCACGCGCCGCCATGGCTGCCACCGTAGGCACCGAGCTACGCCTCGCCTCTGCCTCTTCTGAGGTGAGCAGCAGCGTCGCCTTGATCTCCTGGTCACGTCCATGCCCTCAGTTTTGTCTCGCCCCGCTGTAGCGTCGCTCCGCCTTGCGCCGCGCCGCCATGGCCGCCCTCGCCGCCGGCGACCATGCTCCAGCGCCTCCGCCGCCATGTTTGTGCCACCATCGTGTTCGCCTTGTCGAGATGAAGCAGTAGGAACAAACCGTGTCGAGTTTGGTCCATCCGTTGATGAGATATTGCTGGTCAAAGTTTCACCCCCGCGGGTCAACGTCGGGAGGTAGAAGACGACACTGTTCACGTCAATTTATTTATTTCAGAAAAATTCAGAAAATGCTTATTTCTTTCAAAATTCATAGTAATTTGTGTATTGCTCCAAAAATTATGAAAATTTTTGTGTGTGCTCTTTATGATATCCTCTGCCTAGAAAAAATATCTTATGCTAATTTTGATTATGTTTTGTATGTTTTAAAATTAGCCTTTTTAATTAAAAAATGCGTCTTCTCTTATATTTATTTATTTATTTATTGTTCCAAAAATCTTGAAAATTATTTTGTAGCCTTCTCAGGTCATGAGAAGCTTAAGTCTAATTTTTTTTTAAGATTTATTTGTCAACCTTTTTATTTTGTCTTTATTTTATGCTTAGTTATTTAATAGGTCTTTAATTATTGGTTGAGTCTTAATGACTTTGGGCACTTTAATGACTTGTATGAATTATCTTGATCTGCTGGTTTATCTTAATGCAATGCATCATGTCATGAGCTCAATATTTTAAGACATGTATCATTACCTACGTGTAGTTATTTTCGAGAGTGAGGTGGATCACGTTAATTGAAGTTCGGAAGATGTCGTCCGACAACGGTGTTCGAGGAGATTATCCACCAATGATGGCAAGTCATCTATCTATGGTGTTGATGTCAAGTCTCGACAATTGGAATATAACTTCACGCAACACAGCAAGCCCCGGATGCATTAAACCTTTACCTTGATTTTATAAAGTTTTTATCTTTCAACCGGTTTGTTGCATTAAAGGCTAGGAGTTGAGTGAAAACCCACCAAATGCATTACCTCGTCTTATTTCCGTATTCCTCATTACCCGTTTAAGAAAATGCGTAGAATTGCTTAGCCCCGTTTATTTAGTTAAGTTTTCAAATTGTTCAAGAATGAAAAAGATGAGGTTGGCTTCTTTTGTTGGAATCATGATGATAGTTAATAAATCGAGTCCGGACGGCAAACTTGCATTGGGAAAGGGGTTCCTCTGTAGTGTTTCCGCCTGTTGATGCCCTAAGGCCCGTTCGATGGTGATTTGGTGTATCGAGACTAGAAAATCCACATGGTGTGAAATACTTGTGGGGTGAGAGTCCCATGTATATCATATGTGGTTGATATATGGCTGTGGTTGGTATCCCGTATATCATGTGAACTGGTATGCAATGAGTTAGAGTCTCCGTATATCGGTGATCTAGGTCCCTACTGGGTAAAATTGATTCGAATCGCCGAGCTTCTCGGAGAAGAAGACTCGATCGTTATTCATCATCGTAGTAACAACTTGAAGTTGATAAGGAATCGGTTTGGAGTTGGTTGATAAGATTGAGTTTGAGCAAGACCACTTTTAGTTCTGTTAATAACTAATGTTGAGTTAAAACTTGTTCTACAAGAGCTTTTCGCAAAAGTCTTTGTCTCTTGCGAGCCTAACCTTGTCCCACTAGCCTACATTCCTGAGTCTTCACCCCTCTTTTTCGTCGGGTAAGTCTTGTTGAGTACTCCCGTACTCGTGGTTTGTTGAACCCCCGTTGCGGGTTATAACCGGTGTTTGAACCATGATTATGTCACTTGGGCTCGACGTGATCCGGTTGACCTCTCCCAACTTAGGTGCTCTACTTAAGTTGTCTTCTCGTAGTTCTACCCTTCCACCATTGAAGTTAAGTTTGTCAAAATTAACTTATCCATATTTTGTAAACTTTTAATGTTATCATTCTTCCGCACTCGATGTTATTTATTTTTATAACAAATGTTGTAATGTTGGAGTTACTCCATTGTTGATCCGGTATAAGTTTAATTGTGGTTTAATCGGGGTTCGTTAAGGACACCCGACAGAGCTTCATAAGTCGTGTGGATCACATGCATAGTAATCTGAGGTGTTAAGACGAAGATTAGTGCATGTGGGCCACATTACTTAGGAGGTTCTACATCACGGCTCCAATCGGCGACGATAGAGAAGAAAGGGTTGATTTCCCAAGGGCTTCAATGTAATTTTATTTTCTTTCGGGGTACCCTTGCAAGGGGTTGGATGTAATTTTACTCTTATGTAAATAAAATCCAACCTTTATCTCAAAAAAAAAAAGTAGAAAAAGGGAGAATTAGGGTATCTGACCCCAGAAAAAAATGATTCCTTTTTTAAAATTTGAGTGTGTGGCCTCAAACAAAATTTTGTTAGCTATTTTGTTCGCGGCGACATAATTTTTTTTTTTTTTTTTTTTTTTTTTGAGAGAGAGCTAGCTACGGACCGGACTGACGGAGCTAGCCAACAACAAGCGGACATCCGTCAATCGACATGGCTTAATACTAGTTTGACTTTGCACTGCACTAGAATTGGATTTGCACCATTAATTGTTTCATGATGAGGACAGCGCGCGCGGGCGGACGATATGCATGCTAGAGGGATCTGAGGTGATGAAAACACGATCTTAGCGAGGTGACGCTTATCACTAATAAGTACTCCGTAACAAACAAGCGACGAATAATTGATGATGTGATTGTTTAGCACCAGGATATACACAGTGTGTCACGCTCGTGCATCGCGCGTGTGGTGGTTTCGCCGTCGCAATTCCGTGTCGTTTGCCGGCCGGCCTGTTGGCCCGTTGGTGGATTAATTGGTGGAACACGCTCGTGTGGTGGCGGTGCCGAAAGGGATGCATGGTTTTGTGTTTTGTTCCCACGCTCGTGATAACTGTGGCGGTTGCTGTTTCTGCGTCGCCGTGCGTACTACGTCTCCGGCCGGCCGGCAGCGCCAGCTGGTCCGGATGGATATGGAAGGTTGCTGATTGGTAAGACGAACACGTAAGCAGTACAACTGGTGAGTGTGCACTCAGCTCGTGACTGGTCATGGCCCATGGCCGCCCGCAGCTCGCTCTCAGCTGCATGTGTCGTCGTCGACGAGGAGCGGCGGACAGTAGTACTATTTTCACGGAACAGGGGCCGCCGCACGCGCGCGCCAGTGGCCAGGGCCAGGAACGCCGAACCACATGCTTTTCTGCCTTCCTCGTCTCCTGCCCGTCTGCCCCCTGGCTGTTTGGTTCATTCCTGCGAACTTCGCCTGGCACCGTTGTGGTCACTCCGAGGCGTTCGAACTTCCGCGTGCGGTGCGGTCCCTGCCTAGTATTAGACGGGAGCGTCCCTGTCTGGGGGCCTTCGATCCAAACAGGGTGTTCCTGGGCGGAGCTACATTCATGGTTGCACCCGCACCCATGAGAAATTAGAAAAACAGTGATAATATTCAATTTTTCACCATATATGCACCCATTAAACGAAAATCTATGCACCCATAAGGCCAGCGCACCCCCTCAAATTTACTCTAGCTCTGCCACTGGTTCCACTAGTATGTACTACTATGATATGAGCCAGGTGCATGCGTGCGCGTGCCCGGATCAGGGTCTGGATCGCCCCCGGCATGTCGTACAAGATGGAGGATGGAGGAGGAACAAATTAATGAAGAAGTTGCTGGATGTTGGATCGTGCACCTACGCCACGCCACACCGTCGTCTTGTCCGTGTGCCTTTGGCTGTGCATGTGACCGACCGACGGTACATGACGGGGAGGCAGTGGCACGGTGGCACCCACGCGGACGGCCACGAACCAAACTAGCCGGTCAGTCGGCCTCTCACGCCCTCACCCAAGGAGATGCAGGGCATGCAGCAGGCCACGGCGGGCGGGCTGGCTGCCCACGTGAGCAGTGACGCAGGGGCAGTGTTTGTTTTGATTTTGATGACAAAAGGCTGAAAGAGCCACAGACACGGATGGATATGCCACGTGATGCTAACTACTCCAACGCCTCGCAATTAACTAGAGTACTTAATTCAATCAGTGTCATTTTGCTCTAGTACTCAAGCTGCATGCTGGCAGTGTCAGTCCAAGAAAATGTTTCAATCAGCTTTTTCAAGCCGAAAGTGCATAGTTTTGCACCAGACGACAGGGCCCACGCACGTCACCTTTACAACTAAGATTCTATGCGTACGGCTAGTTGAAGTACTCGTACAAGAGGAATGAAAACAAGGCATTCTCTTTCGTTTGGTTAATTTTAGAAAAAAAAACTGACCCAACGTAATGATGAGCTTGTGGCATATCCACTAACTAAAATATCAGTAAAAGCCCTAGCGCAGAGGGAAACAGGGTACATGCACACAAATACACCAGTAGAAAGAGAAAAAAAAACTACAACACCAAAGGTGTATAAACTCATCGACCATGCCACTAGCTAGGGAGGTGAATGACACAAAACGTAATCATCGTCAACCAAACATGAACTTACTCCGAGTCTTGTGCCAAGGGAGAACCCCTCGCATTTGGTTTGGCAGATCAAGGAGAGGGCAACAAGCAATTCTTCAGTCACGTCTTCAAAAAGGAAGTTCCATCCATTGGCATCCCTTGTCGTTGGCCTACACTATGCTAACCTGAGCTTTTGTCTAGAAAACCCTCACAAGTGTTCGCAACGATGAGGCAGCAAATGCCATATTCGCCACCGTAGCACATGTATGGTTGACATCCTCGTATTGCCGAGTCGGCGCTCTGCCCTCCCTGGAAGGAGGCATAGGGGAGGGAGGGCGCCCGCGGACAGGTAGCCTCGCCGCCGGCTTGTCCATGTCCGAACCGTATGCACAAGTGTAGAAGAACACCGCACCGCTGCAAGAGCACTATAGGTGGCATGAGCTCGAGAGGGCAGTAGGAGTTCCACCTCGCACCGGATCCAAGCTAGTACCATGTCGGATCCAGGGGAGTGTGTAAAATAAAAATCTTTCAATCAGCTTTTTCTCAGACTTGTTGCGCCTAGCAGAGCAGAGAGTGCTAGTTGTACACCAGTCAACAGGGCGAAAAAAGTATTATTAAGCCACTCATTTTCATAAGAATGAGTAATCAAGAGCAGTTGTTGAAGGCTTGAAGTAGGCTCAAGTTTGCTCGAGCATGATGCCCTAATCGCGTGAGACATCCAGGAATATCCCAAGTTCGTTCAGCTGTCAGCCGCCACAGAGATTCACAAGGAATAATTCATGTTCTTTTCCAAGCAAAGTCAAGGCGCACACCCTACACTTATTTATTTGCTATATACTAGTACGTTTTTTCTTTGGGTTTTGCTATAATCCAGTCGCCTGGATTTTTTCATGATTCTCAGGCGACGCTTTTGTTTACCCCTTTGGATCCCCTAATGCTGTCCCACCATGCATGCACACCTGCACCTGAATCCACTCAGAAACGTCGCCTGCAGTCTAGGAAATGTGTTTTTCTTTCTGCAGTCTAGGAAATGTGTTTTTCTTTCAGAACGTGCGTTGCACCTGCACGTATTTCCAAATATGCTAGTTCATGAACACCATAAACCAAATATGTATAGGTACCATAAACCAGGCTGATCAGTTTAACCGAGCAGGGCCTATAAATACGCGTATAAATAAAGAAACGGTCGACGTCAGAGTATTTGTTCCAACCTCACCTCTTCCACAAGCTTGCAAGCATCACTGCATCACGACTCTGTAGCTAGACAGTAGCCACGCGGACAGAGCCAACCATCCACCTGACCCTGACCTGCCGGATAAAATCCCCGATCGATCCTGCAAAGTGCATCACGCCACAACCTTTCCCAAGTCCCAAAACCAACTCGTCTTTAGTCTAGTCGTGTTCTCTCCGTCCCCCGGCCAGCCCACCGTCGTCCTCCCCAGTCCATCGCCGGCCGTCGCTCCGTCGACGATTCATTACCCAGGCCGTCGCGGGGCTGCCCGTACGTCAGGCGCACGTCGGCGGCGGTGGTGGCAAAGGTATAGGCTTGAGGCCGGAGCGGCTGACGCTGACCATCTATATGTGCAGAGTATATATATATATATATATATATATATATATATATATATATATATATATATATATATATATATATATATATATATATATATATATATATATATATATATATATATATATATATATATATATATAACCCTTATGTTGATAAGGTGTTATCAACAATTTGGCCGGGGGAAAGAAATAAAAGACGCACATGCCAGTTCTTGATTGCTGTTTTACAACACCAATCATTCGGGCGTGGAAGACCCATACCATACCCTACTGAATAATTTCGCTGAATTAAAGCCCCTGAAGACAGCACAATATGAAGACAGAATAAAATATTCAGAAAGTCACTTTCGGTCAACAGTGACCGTTATCCCTCAGATGAAATTGTGACGATGGCAAGTCGCCATCTGGCAACAGTAATGCCATATAATTGAAGACGCCAGCGCACCGTCCAGCTGTGTAGATGATAAACTCGAAGGACAGTCAGCTCAGCCTGAAGGACGCTCTGAAGATAATCACAAGGACGCTCCAGAGATCTCCCTCAGCTCTATAAAACGGGAAGGCAGGCGCATGCATTCAGGATCCGCTCTCAGACCCAAAAGATCCGCACATCGCCTCATCACCCACTCAGCACTCCACATACATACACCATGAAGACCACCGCCTCGGCGCTCCCTCCGAGGTCCACCATAGCTAATAAGTAGCACTCCACTACCCCGTACAAATACCAACCCTTGTAAATTAGAGAATAAGGAAGGTCACGGACTTCCCGTGCTTGTAAGGTAAAGCTAAGATTTGTACTAGTGCTTGGGGTTTCCGAAAGGGAAAGCCGTATGTAAGCTTGTTTGTTTTAATGAAGTAGTTTGAAGCTTTGAGCATCCCTGCTTTCCTATGGCCATCCAAGTAGGTTTGAGTCTATTCTAGGGACCCTATAGGAGAAACCTCCGTGCGTATTGTTCTTGTATTGTTCCCGTGTTAGCCCCGTGTTGTGTGGCGTTTTAGAGGAACTCTGAAAGAACTCTGAGTCACAGAGAAGTGTTCCCTTCGGGTGGAACTGCCTGGGGAGACGATAGATGTCTTAGCGTTCTACGTCACGATGAAAAATGGCTATAGAGGGATAGGATTAGCGCTTTCGCCTCCGAAAAGCAAGTTAGTGATGCGTACGGTGAGTACCGAGTAGGATCAACACAAGCATAAGGTACACGACCGGCCGAATATCCGGGTCTCGCCGGCCTCGCCAAAGATCCTCGAATCACACGCATATATAATTCCGCATACTCGTATATTTAATCGCTCGCGCTAATAATCACGCACGCACGCACCCGTCGCCATCCGCGAATAGTATAAATTTCATCGAAGTGCTTGAAATAGTATCCCCGCATAGTACCGAATAGTAGGGAGAGAATTTTGAGTGCCCGAGGCACTTCCCGCGTAGTGCTCTCGCACTATTCATATTCCATTTTGAATAGAAGCGCATATTTTGAATAGTGCCACGAATTTGAATAGTAACCGCTGAATTTAAATAGTGCCGTGAATAGTAACTCGTGAATTTTAATTTGATTTTCGAACTTGAGAGTTTCAAGTACGTCTATATATATATAGATACCCCCTACAGTGGTATCCCCCTACAGTGGTATCGGAGCCTGGTTAATAATATTTAAATTTAAGGAATTTACCAATATTTGTGAAGATTGAAAATGGATGATGAATCAATACTTTCAATTATAAACATAGACAATGAAATAAAGCATTATGAACAAAAGATAAAAAATATTTCTAATGAATATTTTACAACCGGAATATGTGGTTGGAATGCTATAAGAGAAAAAGAAATATACTTGGAAGACAAATTTATAGATTATGGAAAATGAAGGAAGACATGAAGTTAGAAAGCAAAAAATTTGTAGCCCCAAAGAAATATGAAGCCGAGTCAACACCATTAAAAGTTGAGGAATGTAAAGCTCAAAAGGAGCCGAGAATAGTAAAATTATAATGTTGGACACTAAAAAAGATAATATCGGTGAAGATGAGCAATGGGAAATTAATAATAAATTGCTACAAGAAAGTTATGAAGAAGAAAATAATGCTCAGTGTTATAAAGATTTCATAAACTCTTTAGGTGATGAAGAATTATGCAATCTAGATAATGCTTTAGAAGGACTAGATATAATAATTAATAATAGTTCAATAGAAGCAAAAAATGAGTTAATGGACCAAGGAAGTTGTGAACATGACTGGATAATAGGTAGAGGTGATTATAATATAAAGTGTATGTTTTGCATATACTACCCAAGTCAAGAAAATCGAGCCACATGTAGTAAATGCTTAAAACAAGCATGTGTCTTGTGCTTAAAAGAAAATAATCGAAATGGAGGAAAGAAGTAGAACTAAAGCCGAAGATAAATTATTATCAAAAAGAGTCAGAAATTTGGAAAATAGAGTAAATAACTTAGAAGCAGAATTAGAAGAGCTAAGAAGCAGAATAGAACTCATTGAAATAAACAAAGATAAAGACAATATCCATACTGAGTTAAAAGATCAAGCAATAGTAAGTGAGAAAAATGATAAGGCTACACAATTTAAAGACGCCATAATAAGTTTTGGAAGCAAATATATAGTCAAGTTACCATTTAAAGAGATAGTAGAAATAAGAATACCCGTAAAACTAAATTTAACGCCTACCATTACTTATAAAACTTTAGCATTGGTAGACACCGGGTGTACAAAAAATATCATACATGATAAATATTTTGCAAGATGCCCAGAGATAGTGCACACAATAGATCAAGATAAAGCAGAATATTCTACCGATATGTCCGGAATAACAAGGGCTCATAATCAAATAGCCTATAATGTAGAAATACAAATAAATAATACAAAGTATATAATTGATGAAATCACAATAAGAGATTTATCTAAAATAAATGTTGATATGTTATTAGGTTTAAGATTTTTACAATATTCAAGTGCAAACCACAATTATACATGAGCAAGGAATAACATTTGTTCCTTATCAAGACAATATTCCATATATGATAGAAATAGAAAGAAACAAAAGCTGCTAATTTAGAAAAGACTAAACTAAAAATAGAAGAGTTTAATAATGATAAAAATGAAGAGTTAGGTGAAATGATAGAAGCTTTTTATGCAAATAATTTAAGCAAAGAATGTATAAGTCTACAATCTCTAGCGCCAAATTGGTACAGAGATATAAAATCTAAAAAAGACATAGATAAAATAGTTCAAAGGTTAGAAGACATTCAAATAATTGGAGAAATACCAATGAAGCATTGGGATAGAAATGGTATAGTATGCAAAATTAATATAATAAATCCAGACTATATAATTAAGACAAGCCCTATAGAAGCAACACCTAAAGACATAGAAGAGTTTAAAATGCATATAGAAGAATTGTTAAAACTAAGAGCCATAAGAGAAAGTCGAAGCCCTCATAGATCAGCAGCATTTATAGTTAGAAATCATGCTGAAATAGCTAGAGGAAAATCAAGAATGGTTATTAATTATAAAAGACTAAATGATAATACCATAGATGATGCATATAATATTCCAAACAAGCAAGAATGGATAAATAGAATACAAGGATGTAAATATTTCTCAAAATTTGATTTAAAAGCTGGGTTTTGGCAAGTAAAAATGGCAGAAGAATCAATAGAATGGACCGCTTTCACGTGTCCTCAAGGCCATTTTGAATGGATAGTAATGCCATTAGGTTTAAAAAATGCCCCTGCTCTATTTCAAAGAAAATGCAGAATATTTTCAATGAAAATCAAGAATTTATATTAGTCTATATTGATGACCTTTTAATCTTTTCAAAAACTTACAAAGAGCACATAGCCCATTTGGAAACATTCTTTAGAAAAGTAGAGCAACACGGGTTGATACTTTCTAAAAGAAAAATGGAAATATGCAAAGAAAAGATAAATTTCCTAGGTCATGAAATAGGATATGGAAAAATTCATCTCCGCAAGACCATATTGCGAAGAAAATATTACAATTTCCGATATCATGAATGATAAAAAGACTTTGCAACAATTTTTAGGAATAGTAAATTACGCCGAAATTATATTGAAAATTTATCAAAGTTAGCTGGACCATTATATGCTAAGTTAAGAAAGAATGGGCAAAAGCATTTTAATTACGAAGATATAAAATTAGTAAGAATCATAAAAGAAAAGGTTAAAGATTTAAAACCTTTAGAATTACCTTTAGATGACAATTATTTTATTATAGAGACAGATGCATCAGAATTAGGATGGGGTGCAATACTTAAACAAAAGCCGCACAAATATTCACCAAAGTTAGAAGAAAAAATATGTAGATACGCTTCAGGTAAATATAAGCTAAAGGCAATAAATAATACAGACAGAGAAATTTTAGCTGTGATCAACGCAATAAATGCTTTTAGATTATATCTAGGTTTTAAAGAATTCACAAGAAGGACAGTGTTTGTGAAGCTATATGCAAATATTATAATAAAATTAATAGTAAGAAAAGTTCAACCAGGAGATGGGTTTTATTTGAAGATATTATTACTGGAAATGGATATAAAGTAATATTTGAGCATATAAAAGGAAAAGATAATACTTTGCCCGATATATTTTCCGATCATCTATTTTGCGGGAATGAAGAAAGGAGTAAGCCCCACCGGGGTGAACATTACTACTTTGGAACGAAAATAAGTTAAGAATTTTCCCACCTAATACATATAAATTTAAGCCTAGAGACCATATTGTTCTAGATGATGTCCAAGAATGTGTTCTAGACAATTTTTGGTTTCAATATAATAATAAAAGAGAAGATAGAGGTTATATGCTAGCAATATTAAATAGCTTGGCTGAATATTTTAATATGATTAATGGGAAAATGCAACCCGAAGAATTACCTACCAATATAGAGAAAAGACCCATATATGTTATATATAAAGGAACAAAACCAGGAGTTTATATAACATACGAAGCAATTGTAGTTCGGCGAGATGGAAATGGAAAGAGAAGGAAAGGGCGAGACCATCATGGAAAAAATATCTAGATATTGATGAAGCCCTCCTATATGCACGAAGCATTTTGGGTATAAACTATTTTTTAGAGCCTGCAGCAAAAGAATATATTCAGCACTATAAAAAAACAAAAAATGTGAAGATAAATGTGCCAGGCATAAATATGAATGAAGCCGAGTTCATCAAAGACACCCACTTATAAAGATCTTGTAAAGAAAGACATATCCATTGAAGATATTATTGAAAAGAGGATGAAAGAAAGGTTTGATTCAATAATTCCTCATTTAAAGAAAAATATAAAAGAAGAAGTCTTGCAAGAAGCAAAACAGAAATAAATGAAATATTCCAATCACGTAAGCCAAGACTTTGAAAATATAAAGAAAGACTATGAAGAATACATAAAGAAAGATTATGATTTAAAGATGAATGCACAAATATCGAAGATGACATCAATGATATGTTGGACGACAACATGATGGATGTCCGTGGTCATGGGCAGCCTTTAGAATAATAAATCAGAATTAGTATCAGGATAATATCAATATATATCTTCCCTATGTTGATAAGGTGTTATCAACAATTTGGCCGGGGGAAAGAAATATAAAAGACGCAGACGCACATGCCAGTTCTTGATTGCTTTGTTTTACAACACCAATCATTCGGGCGTGGAAGACCCATACCATACCCTCGAATAATTTCGCTGAATTAAAGCCCCCGAAGACAAGACAATATGAAGACGAGAATAAAATATTCAGAAAGTCACTTTCGGTCAACGGTGACCGTTATCCCTCGGATGAAATTGTGACGATGGCAAGTCGCCATCGGCAACAAGAATGCCATATAATTGAAGACGCCGGCCGCACCGTCCAGTGTGCGAGATGATAAACTCGAAGGACGAGTCGGCTCGGCTGAAGGACGCTCCGAAGATAATCACAAGGACGCTCCGCAGATCTCCTCGGCTCTATAAAACGGGAAGGGGCGCATGCATTCGGATCCGCTCTCGACCCAAGACCCGCAACCACCGCCCGATCACCGACACGCAAGATACACCATGAAGACCACCGCCTCGGCGCCCCTCCGAGCGGTCCACCATACCTAATAGCGGTAGCACTCCACTACCCCCGTACAATACCAACCCTTGTAAATTAGAGAATAAGGAAGGTCACGGACTTCCCGTGCTTGTAAGGTAAACTAAGGTTTGTACTAGTGCTTGGGGTTTCCCGAAAGGGAAAGCCGTATGTAAGCTTGTTTGTTTTAATGAAGTAGTTTGAAGCTTTGAGCATCCCCGCTTTCCTATGGCCATCCAAGTAGGTTTGAGTCTATTCTAGGGACCCTATAGGAGAAGCCCGTGCGTATTGTTCTTGTATTGTTCCCGTGTTAGCCCCGTGTTGTGTGGCGTTTTAGAGGAACTCGAAAGAACTCGAGTCACGAGAAGTGTTCCCTTCGGGTGGAAGCGCCTGGGGAGACGATAGATCTCTTAGCGTTCTACGTCACGATGAAAAATGGCTATAGAGGGATAGGATTAGCCGCTTCGCCTCCGAAAAGCAAGTTAGTGATGCGTACGGTGAGTACCGAGTAGGATCAACACAAGCATAAGGTACACGACCGGCCGAATATCTCGGGTCTCGCCGGCCTCGCCAAAGATCCTCGAATCACACGCATATATAATTCCGCATACTCGTATATTTAATCGCTCGCGCTAATAATCACGCACGCACGCACCGTCGCCATCCGCGAATAGTATAAATTTCATCGAAGTGCTTGAAATAGTATCCCTGCATAGTACCGAATAGTAGGGAGAGAATTTTGAGTGCCCGAGGCACTTCCCGCGTAGTGCTCTCGCACTATTCATATTCCATTTTGAATAGAAGCGCATATTTTGAATAGTGCCACGAATTTGAATAGTAACCGCTGAATTTAAATAGTGCCATGAATAGTAACTCGTGAATTTTAATTTGATTTTCGAACTTGAGAGTTTCAAGTACGTCTATATATATATATATATAGAGTGGTATACCCCCTACAAAGTGGTATCGGAGCCTGGTTAATAATATTTAAATTTAAGGAATTTACCAATATTTGTGAAGATTGAAAATGGATGATGAATCAATACTTTCAATTATAAACATAGACAATGAAATAAAGCATTATGAACAAAAGATAAAAAATATTTCTAATGAATATTTTACAACTGGAATATGTGGTTGGAATGCTATAAGAGAAAAAGAAATATACTTGGAAGACAAATTTATAGATTATGGAAAATGAAGGAAGACGGGGAAGTTAGAAAGCAAAAAATTTGTAGCCCCAAAGAAATATGAAGCCGAGTCAACACCATTAAAAGTTGAGGAATGTAAAGCTCAAAAGGAGCGAGAGAATAGTAAAATTATAATGTTGGACACTAAAAAAGATAATATCGGTGAAGATGAGCAATGGGAAATTAATAATAAATTGCTACAAGAAAGTTATGAAGAAGAAAATAATGCTCGGTGTTATAAAGATTTCATAAACTCTTTAGGTGATGAAGAATTATGCAATCTAGATAATGCTTTAGAAGGACTAGATATAATAATTAATAATAGTTCAATAGAAGCAAAAAATGAGTTAATGGACCAAGGAAGTTGTGAACATGACTGGATAATAGGTAGAGGTGATTATAATATAAAGTGTATGTTTTGCATATACTACCCAAGTCAAGAAAATCGAGCCACATGTAGTAAATGCTTAAAACAAGCATGTGTCTTGTGCTTAAAAGAAAATAATCAGAAATGGAGGAAAGAAGTAGAACTAAAGCCGAAGATAAATTATTATCAAAAAGAGTCGAAATTTGGAAAATAGAGTAAATAACTTAGAAGCGAGAATTAGAAGAGCTAAGAAGCGAGAATAGAACTCATTGAAATAAACAAAGATAAAGACAATATCCATGCGAGTTAAAAGATCAAGCAATAGTAAGTGAGAAAAATGATAAGGCTACACAATTTAAAGACGCCATAATAAGTTTTGGAAGCAAATATATAGTCAAGTTACCATTTAAAGAGATAGTAGGAATAAGAATACCGTAAAACTAAATTTAACGCCTACCATTACTTATAAAACTTTAGCATTGGTAGACACGGGTGTACAAAAAATATCATACATGATAAATATTTTGCAAGATGCCCAGAGATAGTGCACACAATAGATCAAGATAAAGCAGAATATTCTACCGATATGTCTCGGAATAACAAGGGCTCATAATCAAATAGCCTATAATGTAGAAATACAAATAAATAATACAAAGTATATAATTGATGAAATCACAATAAGAGATTTATCTAAAATAAATGTTGATATGTTATTAGGTTTAAGATTTTTACAATATTCAGTGCAAACCACAATTATACATGAGCAAGGAATAACATTTGTTCCTTATCAAGACAATATTCCATATATAATAGAAATAGAAAGAAACAAAACTGCTAATTTAGAAAAGACTAAACTAAAAATAGAAGAGTTTAATAATGATAAAAATGAAGAGTTAGGTGAAATGATAGAAGCTTTTTATGCAAATAATTTAAGCAAAGAATGTATAAGTCTACAATCTCTAGCGCCAAATTGGTACGTAGATATAAAATCTAAAAAAGACATAGATAAAATAGTTCAAAGGTTAGAAGACATTCAAATAATTGGAGAAATACCAATGAAGCATTGGGATAGAAATGGTATAGTATGCAAAATTAATATAATAAATCCAGACTATATAATTAAGACAAGCCCTATAGAAGCAACACCTAAAGACATAGAAGAGTTTAAAATGCATATAGAAGAATTGTTAAAACTAAGAGCCATAAGAGAAAGTCGAAGCCCTCATAGATCAAGAGCATTTATAGTTAGAAATCATCTTTGAAATAGCTAGAGGAAAATCAAGAATGGTTATTAATTATAAAAGACTAAATGATAATACCATAGATGATGCATATAATATTCCAAACAAGCAAGAATGGATAAATAGAATACAAGGATGTAAATATTTCTCAAAATTTGATTTAAAAGCTGGGTTTTGGCAAGTAAAAATGGCGTAAGAATCAATAGAATGGACCGCTTTCACGTGTCCTCAAGGCCATTTTGAATGGATAGTAATGCCATTAGGTTTAAAAAAATGCCCCCGCTCTATTTCAAAGAAAAATGCAGAATATTTTCAATGAAAATCAAGAATTTATATTAGTCTATATTGATGACCTTTTAATCTTTTCAAAAACTTACAAAGAGCACATAGCCCATTTGGAAACATTCTTTAGAAAAGTAGAGCAACACGGGTTGATACTTTCTAAAAGAAAAATGGAAATATGCAAAGAAAAGATAAATTTCCTAGGTCATGAAATAGGATATGGAAAAATTCATCTCGCAAGACCATATTGCGAAGAAAATATTACAATTTCCGATATCATGAATGATAAAAAGACTTTGCAACAATTTTTAGGAATAGTAAATTACGCAGAAATTATATTGAAAATTTATCAAAGTTAGATTTGGACCATTATATGCTAAGTTAAGAAAGAATGGGCAAAAGCATTTTAATTCTGAAGATATAAAATTAGTAAGAATCATAAAAGAAAAGGTTAAAGATTTAAAACCTTTAGAATTACCTTTAGATGACAATTATTTTATTATAGAGACAGATGCATCAGAATTAGGATGGGGTGCAATACTTAAACAAAAGCCGCACAAATATTCACCAAAGTTAGAAGAAAAAATATGTAGATACGCTTCGGGTAAATATAAGCTAAAGGCAATAAATAATACGACAGAGAAATTTTAGTCGTGATCAACGCAATAAATGCTTTTAGATTATATCTAGGTTTTAAAGAATTCACAAGAAGGACAGATTTGTGAAGCTATATGCAAATATTATAATAAAATTAATAGTAAGAAAAGTTCAACCAGGAGATGGGTTTTATTTGAAGATATTATTACTCGGAAATGGATATAAAGTAATATTTGAGCATATAAAAGGAAAAGATAATACTTTGCCTGATATATTTTCCCGATCATCTATTTTGCAGGAATGAAGAAAGGAGTAAGCCCCACCGGGGGTGAACATTACTACTTTGGAACTGAAAATAAGTTAAGAATTTTCCCACCTAATACATATAAATTTAAGCCTAGAGACCATATTGTTCTAGATGATGTCCAAGAATGTGTTCTAGACAATTTTTGGTTTCAATATAATAATAAAAGAGAAGATAGAGGTTATATGCTAGCAATATTAAATAGCTTGGCTGAATATTTTAATATGATTAATGGGAAAATGCAACTGAAGAATTACCTACCAATATAGAGAAAAGACCCATATATGTTATATATAAAGGAACAAAACCAGGAGTTTATATAACATACGAAGCAATTGTAGTTCGGCAGATGGAAATGGAAAGAGAAGGAAAGGGCAGACCATCATGGAAAAAATATCTAGATATTGATGAAGCCCTCCTATATGCACGAAGCATTTTGGGTATAAACTATTTTTTAGAGCCTGCAAAGCAAAAGAATATATTCAGCACTATAAAAAAACAAAAAATGTGAAGATAAATGTGCCAGGCATAAATATGAATGAAGCCAGTTCATCAAAGACACCCACTTATAAAGATGTAAAGAAAGACATATCCATTGAAGATATTATTGAAAAGAGGATGAAAGAAAGGTTTGATTCAATAATTCCTCATTTAAAGAAAAATATAAAAGAAGAAGTCTTGCAAGAAGCAAAACAGAAATAAATGAAATATTCCAATCTGTAAGCCAAGACTTTGAAAATATAAAGAAAGACTATGAAGAATACATAAAGAAAGATTATGATTTAAAGATGAATGCACAAATATCCGAAGATGACATCAATGATATGTTGGACGACAACATGATGGATGTCCGTGGTCATGGGCAGCCTTTAGAATAATAAATCGGAATTAGTATCGGATAATATCAATATATATCTTCCCTATGTTGATAAGGTGTTATCAACAATTTGGCCGGGGAAAGAAATATAAAAGACGCGAGACGCACATGCCAGTTCTTGATTCTTTGTTTTACAACACCAATCATTCGGGCGTGGAAGACCCATACCATACCCTACCGAATAATTTATTTGAATTAAAGCCCCCGAAGACAAGACAATATGAAGACGAGAATAAAATATTCGAGAAAGTCACTTTCGGTCAACAAGTGACCGTTATCCCTCGAGATGAAATTGTGACGATGGCAAGTCGCCATCCGGCAATGATAATGCCATATAATTGAAGACGCCGCCGCACCGTCCAGTGCAGTGCGAGATGATAAACTCGAAGGACAATCGGCTCGGCTGAAGGACGCTCGAAGATAATCACAAGGACGCTCCGAGATCTCCCTCGGCTCTATAAACGGGAAGGCAGGCGCATGCATTCGGCATCCGCTCTCAGACCCAAGACCCGCAACCACCGCCTGATCACCAGACACGCAAGATACACCATGAAGACCACTGCCTCAGCGCCCCTCTGAGCCAGTCCACCATACCTAATAGCAGTAGCACTCCACTACCCCTGTACAATACCAACCCTTGTAAATTAGAGAATAAGGAAGGTCACGGACTTCCCGTGCTTGTAAGGTAAACTAAGGTTTGTACTAGTGCTTGGGGTTTCCCGAAAGGGAAAGCCGTATGTAAGCTTGTTTGTTTTAATGAAGTAGTTTGAAGCTTTGAGCATCCCCGCTTTCCTATGGCCATCCAAGTAGGTTTGAGTCTATTCTAGGGACCCTATAGGAGAAGCCTCGTGCGTATTGTTCTTGTATTGTTCCCGTGTTAGCCCCGTGTTGTGTGGCGTTTTAGAGGAACTCGAAAGAACTCGAGTCACGGAGAAGTGTTCCCTTCGGGTGGAACCGCTCGGGGAGACGATAGATCTCTTAGCGTTCTACGTCACGATGAAAAATGGCTATAGAGGGATAGGATTAGCCGCATACGCCTCCGAAAAGCAAGTTAGTGATGCGTACGGTGAGTACCGAGTAGGATCAACACAAGCATAAGGTACACGACCGGCCGAATATCCGGGTCTCGCCGGCCTCGCCAAAGATCCTCGAATCACACGCATATATAATTCCGCATACTCGTATATTTAATCGCTCGCGCTAATAATCACGCACGCACGCACCCGTCGCCATCCGCGAATAGTATAAATTTCATCGAAGTGCTTGAAATAGTATCCCGCATAGTACCGAATAGTAGGGAGAGAATTTTGAGTGCCCGAGGCACTTCCCGCGTAGTGCTCTCGCACTATTCATATTCCATTTTGAATAGAAGCGCATATTTTGAATAGTGCCACGAATTTGAATAGTAACCGCTGAATTTAAATAGTGCCATGAATAGTAACTCGTGAATTTTAATTTGATTTTCGAACTTGAGAGTTTCAAGTACGTCTATATATATATAGATACCCCCTACAGTGGTATCGGAGCCTGGTTAATAATATTTAAATTTAAGGAATTTACCAATATTTGTGAAGATTGAAAATGGATGATGAATCAATACTTTCAATTATAAACATAGACAATGAAATAAAGCATTATGAACAAAAGATAAAAAATATTTCTAATGAATATTTTACAACTGGAATATGTGGTTGGAATGCTATAAGAGAAAAAGAAATATACTTCAGAAGACAAATTTATAGATTATGGAAAATGAAGGAAGACGGGAAGTTAGAAAGCAAAAAATTTGTAGCCCCAAAGAAATATGAAGCCGAGTCAACACCATTAAAAGTTGAGGAATGTAAAGCTCAAAAGGAGCCGAGAGAATAGTAAAATTATAATGTTGGACACTAAAAAAGATAATATCGTGAAGATGAGCAATGGGAAATTAATAATAAATTGCTACAAGAAAGTTATGAAGAAGAAAATAATGCTCGGTGTTATAAAGATTTCATAAACTCTTTAGGTGATGAAGAATTATGCAATCTAGATAATGCTTTAGAAGGACTAGATATAATAATTAATAATAGTTCAATAGAAGCAAAAAATGAGTTAATGGACCAAGGAAGTTGTGAACATGACTGGATAATAGGTAGAGGTGATTATAATATAAAGTGTATGTTTTGCATATACTACCCAAGTCAAGAAAATCGAGCCACATGTAGTAAATGCTTAAAACAAGCATGTGTCTTGTGCTTAAAAGAAAATAATCGAAATGGAGGAAAGAAGTAGAACTAAAGCCGAGAAGATAAATTATTATCAAAAAGAGTCGAAATTTGGAAAATAGAGTAAATAACTTAGAAGCGGAATTAGAAGAGCTAAGAAGCAGAATAGAACTCATTGAAATAAACAAAGATAAAGACAATATCCATACTGAGTTAAAAGATCAAGCAATAGTAAGTGAGAAAAATGATAAGGCTACACAATTTAAAGACGCCATAATAAGTTTTGGAAGCAAATATATAGTCAAGTTACCATTTAAAGAGATAGTAGGAATAAGAATACTGTAAAACTAAATTTAACGCCTACCATTACTTATAAAACTTTAGCATTGGTAGACACTGGGTGTACAAAAAATATCATACATGATAAATATTTTGCAAGATGCCCAGAGATAGTGCACACAATAGATCAAGATAAAGCAGAATATTCTACCGATATGCGGAATAACAAGGGCTCATAATCAAATAGCCTATAATGTAGAAATACAAATAAATAATACAAAGTATATAATTGATGAAATCACAATAAGAGATTTATCTAAAATAAATGTTGATATGTTATTAGGTTTAAGATTTTTACAATATTCAAGTGCAAACCACAATTATACATGAGCAAGGAATAACATTTGTTCCTTATCAAGACAATATTCCATATATAATAGAAATAGAAAGAAACAAAACTGCTAATTTAGAAAAGACTAAACTAAAAATAGAAGAGTTTAATAATGATAAAAATGAAGAGTTAGGTGAAATGATAGAAGCTTTTTATGCAAATAATTTAAGCAAAGAATGTATAAGTCTACAATCTCTAGCGCCAAATTGGTACGGAGATATAAAATCTAAAAAAGACATAGATAAAATAGTTCAAAGGTTAGAAGACATTCAAATAATTGGAGAAATACCAATGAAGCATTGGGATAGAAATGGTATAGTATGCAAAATTAATATAATAAATCCAGACTATATAATTAAGACAAGCCCTATAGAAGCAACACCTAAAGACATAGAAGAGTTTAAAATGCATATAGAAGAATTGTTAAAACTAAGAGCCATAAGAGAAAGTCGAAGCCCTCATAGATCAGACATTTATAGTTAGAAATCATTTGAAATAGCTAGAGGAAAATCAAGAATGGTTATTAATTATAAAAGACTAAATGATAATACCATAGATGATGCATATAATATTCCAAACAAGCAAGAATGGATAAATAGAATACAAGGATGTAAATATTTCTCAAAATTTGATTTAAAAGCTGGGTTTTGGCAAGTAAAAATGGCGAAGAATCAATAGAATGGACCGCTTTCACGTGTCCTCAAGGCCATTTTGAATGGATAGTAATGCCATTAGGTTTAAAAAAATGCCCCCGCTCTATTTCAAAGAAAAATGCAGAATATTTTCAATGAAAATCAAGAATTTATATTAGTCTATATTGATGACCTTTTAATCTTTTCAAAAACTTACAAAGAGCACATAGCCCATTTGGAAACATTCTTTAGAAAAGTAGAGCAACACGGGTTGATACTTTCTAAAAGAAAAATGGAAATATGCAAAGAAAAGATAAATTTCCTAGGTCATGAAATAGGATATGGAAAAATTCATCTCGCAAGACCATATTGCGAAGAAAATATTACAATTTCCCGATATCATGAATGATAAAAAGACTTTGCAACAATTTTTAGGAATAGTAAATTACGCCAGAAATTATATTGAAAATTTATCAAAGTTATTTGGACCATTATATGCTAAGTTAAGAAAGAATGGGCAAAAGCATTTTAATTCGAAGATATAAAATTAGTAAGAATCATAAAAGAAAAGGTTAAAGATTTAAAACCTTTAGAATTACCTTTAGATGACAATTATTTTATTATAGAGACAAGATGCATCGAATTAGGATGGGGTGCAATACTTAAACAAAAGCCGCACAAATATTCACCAAAGTTAGAAGAAAAAATATGTAGATACGCTTCGGGTAAATATAAGCTAAAGGCAATAAATAATACGTACAGAGAAATTTTAGCCGTGATCAACGCAATAAATGCTTTTAGATTATATCTAGGTTTTAAAGAATTCACACAAGAAGGACAGATTTGTGAAGCTATATGCAAATATTATAATAAAATTAATAGTAAGAAAAGTTCAACCAGGAGATGGGTTTTATTTGAAGATATTATTACTGGAAATGGATATAAAGTAATATTTGAGCATATAAAAGGAAAAGATAATACTTTGCCCGATATATTTTCCCGATCATCTATTTTGCGGGAATGAAGAAAGGAGTAAGCCCCACCGGGGTGAACATTACTACTTTGGAACCGAAAATAAGTTAAGAATTTTCCCACCTAATACATATAAATTTAAGCCTAGAGACCATATTGTTCTAGATGATGTCCAAGAATGTGTTCTAGACAATTTTTGGTTTCAATATAATAATAAAAGAGAAGATAGAGGTTATATGCTAGCAATATTAAATAGCTTGGCTGAATATTTTAATATGATTAATGGGAAAATGCAACCGAAGAATTACCTACCAATATAGAGAAAAGACCCATATATGTTATATATAAAGGAACAAAACCAGGAGTTTATATAACATACGAAGCAATTGTAGTTCAAAGAGATGGAAATGGAAAGAGAAGGAAAGGGCAGACCATCATGGAAAAAATATCTAGATATTGATGAAGCCCTCCTATATGCACGAAGCATTTTGGGTATAAACTATTTTTTAGAGCCTGCAGCAAAAGAATATATTCAGCACTATAAAAAAACAAAAAATGTGAAGATAAATGTGCCAGGCATAAATATGAATGAAGCCAGTTCATCAAAGACACCCACTTATAAAGATGCTGTAAAGAAAGACATATCCATTGAAGATATTATTGAAAAGAGGATGAAAGAAAGGTTTGATTCAATAATTCCTCATTTAAAGAAAAATATAAAAGAAGAAGTCTTGCAAGAAGCAAAACAGGAAATAAATGAAATATTCCAATCGTAAGCCAAGACTTTGAAAATATAAAGAAAGACTATGAAGAATACATAAAGAAAGATTATGATTTAAAGATGAATGCACAAATATCCGAAGATGACATCAATGATATGTTGGACGACAACATGATGGATGTCCGTGGTCATGGGCAGCCTTTAGAATAATAAATCAATTAGTATCGGGATAATATCAATATATATCTTCCCTATGTTGATAAGGTGTTATCAACAATTTGGCCGGGGGAAAGAAATATAAAAGACGCAGACGCACATGCCAGTTCTTGATTGCTGTTTTACAACACCAATCATTCGGGCGTGGAAGACCCATACCATACCCTACTGAATAATTTCGCTGAATTAAAGCCCCCTGAAGACAGCACAATATGAAGACAGAATAAAATATTCAGAAAGTCACTTTCGGTCAACAGTGACCGTTATCCCTCAGATGAAATTGTGACGATGGCAAGTCGCCATCTGGCAACAGTAATGCCATATAATTGAAGACGCCTGCGCACCGTCCAGTTTGTGCAAGGAGATGATAAACTCGAAGGATCGGCTCGGCTGAAGGACGCTCCGAAGATAATCACAAGGACGCTCCGAGAGATCTCCTCGGCTCTATAAAACGGGAAGGCAGGCGCATGCATTCGGCATCCGCTCTCAGACCCAAGACCCGCAACCACCGCCTGATCACCAGACACGCAAGATACACCATGAAGACCGCCTCGCGCCCCTCCGAGCCGGTCCACCATACCTAATAGCAAGAGCACTCCACTACCCCCGTACAATACCAACCCTTGTAAATTAGAGAATAAGGAAGGTCACGGACTTCCCGTGCTTGTAAGGTAAACTAAGGTTTGTACTAGTGCTTGGGGTTTCCCGAAAGGGAAAGCCGTATGTAAGCTTGTTTGTTTTAATGAAGTAGTTTGAAGCTTTGAGCATCCCCGCTTTCCTATGGCCATCCAAGTAGGTTTGAGTCTATTCTAGGGACCCTATAGGAGAAGCCTCGTGCGTATTGTTCTTGTATTGTTCCCGTGTTAGCCCCGTGTTGTGTGGCGTTTTAGAGGAACTCCGAAAGAACTCGAGTCACGTAGAAGTGTTCCCTTCGGGTGGAACCGCTCGGGGAGACGATAGATCTCTTAGCGTTCTACGTCACGATGAAAAATGGCTATAGAGGGATAGGATTAGCGCTTCGCCTCGAAAAGCAAGTTAGTGATGCGTACGGTGAGTACCGAGTAGGATCAACACAAGCATAAGGTACACGGGCCGAATATCGGGTCTCGCCGGCCTCGCCAAAGATCCTCGAATCACACGCATATATAATTCCGCATACTCGTATATTTAATCGCTCGCGCTAATAATCACGCACGCACGCACCCGTCGCCATCCGCGAATAGTATAAATTTCATCGAAGTGCTTGAAATAGTATCCCTGCATAGTACCGAATAGTAGGGAGAGAATTTTGAGTGCCCGAGGCACTTCTCGCGTAGTGCTCTCGCACTATTCATATTCCATTTTGAATAGAAGCGCATATTTTGAATAGTGCCACGAATTTGAATAGTAACCGCTGAATTTAAATAGTGCCGTGAATAGTAACTCGTGAATTTTAATTTGATTTTCGAACTTGAGAGTTTCAAGTACGTCTATATATATATAGATACCCCTACTGAATAATTTCGCTGAATTAAAGCCCCCTGAAGACAGCACAATATGAAGACAGAATAAAATATTCAGAAAGTCACTTTCGGTCAACAGTGACCGTTATCCCTCGATGAAATTGTGACGATGGCAAGTCGGCATCTCGGCAACAAGAATGCCATATAATTGAAGACGCCGCCGCACCGTCCCGTGAGATGATAAACTCGAAGGACGATCGGCTCGGCTGAAGGACGCCCGAAGATAATCACAAGGACGCTCTAGAGATCTCCCTCAGCTCTAAAAACGGGAAGGCAGGCGCATGCATTCAGCATCCGCTCTCAGACCCAAGACCCGCAACCACCGCCTGATCACCAGACACGCAAGATACACCATGAAGACCACTGCCTCAGCGCCCCTCTGAGCCAGTCCACCATACCTAATAGCAGTAGCACTCCACTACCCCTGTACAATACCAACCCTTGTAAATTAGAGAATAAGGAAGGTCACGGACTTCCCGTGCTTGTAAGGTAAACTAAGGTTTGTACTAGTGCTTGGGGTTTCCCGAAAGGGAAAGCCGTATGTAAGCTTGTTTGTTTTAATGAAGTAGTTTGAAGCTTTGAGCATCCCCGCTTTCCTATGGCCATCCAAGTAGGTTTGAGTCTATTCTAGGGACCCTATAGGAGAAGCCTCGTGCGTATTGTTCTTGTATTGTTCCCGTGTCGGCCCCGTGTTGTGTGGCGTTTTAGAGGAACTCCGAAAGAACTCGAGTCACGAGAAGTGTTCCTTCGGGTGGAACCGCTCGGGGAGACGATAGATCTCTTAGCGTTCTACGTCACGATGAAAAATGGCTATAGAGGGATAGGATTAGCTGCTTCTGCCTCTGAAAAGCAAGTTAGTGATGCGTACGGTGAGTACCGAGTAGGATCAACACAAGCATAAGGTACACGACCGGCCGAATATTTGGTCTCGCCAGCCTCGCCAAAGATCCTGAGAAGAAATATTCACACGCATATATATTTCCGCATACTCTGATCGCTCACATAATCCGCATATCGATTAATTAATCACGCACGCACGCACCCGTCGCCATCCGCGAATAGTATAAATTTCATCGAAGTGCTTGAAATAGTAGCTCTGCATAGTACCGAATAGTAGGGAGAGAATTTTGAGTGCCCGAGGCACTTCCCGCGTAGTGCTCTCGCACTATTCATATTCTATTTTGAATAGTAGCGCATATTTTGAATAGTGCCACGAATTTAAATAGTAACCGCTGAATTTAAATAGTGCCGTGAATAGTAACTCGTGAATTTTAATTTGATTTTCGAACTTGAGTGTTTCAAGTACGTCTATATATATATAGATACCCCCTACGGTGGTATCGGAGCTCGATTAATAATATTTAAATTTAAGGAATTTACCAATATTTGTGAAGATTGAAAATGGATGATGAATCAATACTTTCAATTATAAACATAGACAATGAAATAAAGCATTATGAACAAAAGATAAAAAATATTTCTAATGAATATTTTACAACTCGGAATATGTGGTTGGAATGCTATAAGAGAAAAAGAAATATACTTCGAAGACAAATTTATAGATTATGGAAAATGAAGGAAGACAGAAGTTAGAAAGCAAAAAATTTGTAGCCCCAAAGAAATATGAAGCCGAGTCAACACCATTAAAAGTTGAGGAATGTAAAGCTCAAAAGGAGCGAGAGAATAGTAAAATTATAATGTTGGACACTAAAAAAGATAATATCGTGAAGATGAGCAATGGGAAATTAATAATAAATTGCTACAAGAAAGTTATGAAGAAGAAAATAATGCTCGGTGTTATAAAGATTTCATAAACTCTTTAGGTGATGAAGAATTATGCAATCTAGATAATGCTTTAGAAGGACTAGATATAATAATTAATAATAGTTCAATAGAAGCAAAAAATGAGTTAATGGACCAAGGAAGTTGTGAACATGACTGGATAATAGGTAGAGGTGATTATAATATAAAGTGTATGTTTTGCATATACTACCCAAGTCAAGAAAATCGAGCCACATGTAGTAAATGCTTAAAACAAGCATGTGTCTTGTGCTTAAAAGAAAATAATCAGAAATGGAGGAAAGAAGTAGAACTAAAGCCAGAAGATAAATTATTATCAAAAAGAGTCAGAAATTTGGAAAATAGAGTAAATAACTTAGAAGCAGAATTAGAAGAGCTAAGAAGCAGAATAGAACTCATTGAAATAAACAAAGATAAAGACAATATCCATACTGAGTTAAAAGATCAAGCAATAGTAAGTGAGAAAAATGATAAGGCTACACAATTTAAAGACGCCATAATAAGTTTTGGAAGCAAATATATAGTCAAGTTACCATTTAAAGAGATAGTAGGAATAAGAATACCGTAAAACTAAATTTAACGCCTACCATTACTTATAAAACTTTAGCATTGGTAGACACCGGGTGTACAAAAAATATCATACATGATAAATATTTTGCAAGATGCCCGAGAGATAGTGCACACAATAGATCAAGATAAAGCAGAATATTCTACCGATATGTCTCGGAATAACAAGGGCTCATAATCAAATAGCCTATAATGTAGAAATACAAATAAATAATACAAAGTATATAATTGATGAAATCACAATAAGAGATTTATCTAAAATAAATGTTGATATGTTATTAGGTTTAAGATTTTTACAATATTCAGTGCAAACCACAATTATACATGAGCAAGGAATAACATTTGTTCCTTATCAAGACAATATTCCATATATAATAGAAATAGAAAGAAACAAAACTGCTAATTTAGAAAAGACTAAACTAAAAATAGAAGAGTTTAATAATGATAAAAATGAAGAGTTAGGTGAAATGATAGAAGCTTTTTATGCAAATAATTTAAGCAAAGAATGTATAAGTCTACAATCTCTAGCGCCAAATTGGTACAGTAGATATAAAATCTAAAAAAGACATAGATAAAATAGTTCAAAGGTTAGAAGACATTCAAATAATTGGAGAAATACCAATGAAGCATTGGGATAGAAATGGTATAGTATGCAAAATTAATATAATAAATCCAGACTATATAATTAAGACAAGCCCTATAGAAGCAACACCTAAAGACATAGAAGAGTTTAAAATGCATATAGAAGAATTGTTAAAACTAAGAGCCATAAGAGAAAGTCGAAGCCCTCATAGATCAAGAAACATTTATAGTTAGAAATCATCTTTGAAATAGCTAGAGGAAAATCAAGAATGGTTATTAATTATAAAAGACTAAATGATAATACCATAGATGATGCATATAATATTCCAAACAAACAAGAATGGATAAATAGAATACAAGGATGTAAATATTTCTCAAAATTTGATTTAAAAGCTGGGTTTTGGCAAGTAAAAATGGCAGAAGAATCAATAGAATGGACCGCTTTCACGTGTCCTCAAGGCCATTTTGAATGGATAGTAATGCCATTAGGTTTAAAAATGCCCCCGCTCTATTTCAAAGAAAAATGCAGAATATTTTCAATGAAAATCAAGAATTTATATTAGTCTATATTGATGACCTTTTAATCTTTTCAAAAACTTACAAAGAGCACATAGCCCATTTGGAAACATTCTTTAGAAAAGTAGAGCAACACGGGTTGATACTTTCTAAAAGAAAAATGGAAATATGCAAAGAAAAGATAAATTTCCTAGGTCATGAAATAGGATATGGAAAAATTCATCTCGCAAGACCATATTGCGAAGAAAATATTACAATTTCCCGATATCATGAATGATAAAAAGACTTTGCAACAATTTTTAGGAATAGTAAATTACGCCAGAAATTATATTGAAAATTTATCAAAGTTAGCTGGACCATTATATGCTAAGTTAAGAAAGAATGGGCAAAAGCATTTTAATTCGAAGATATAAAATTAGTAAGAATCATAAAAGAAAAGGTTAAAGATTTAAAACCTTTAGAATTACCTTTAGATGACAATTATTTTATTATAGAGACAGATGCATCGAATTAGGATGGGGTGCAATACTTAAACAAAAGCCGCACAAATATTCACCAAAGTTAGAAGAAAAAATATGTAGATACGCTTCGGGTAAATATAAGCTAAAGGCAATAAATAATACATTGAGAGAAATTTTAGCTGTGATCAACGCAATAAATGCTTTTAGATTATATCTAGGTTTTAAAGAATTCACGAAGGACAGATTGTGAAGCTATATGCAAATATTATAATAAAATTAATAGTAAGAAAAGTTCAACCAGGAGATGGGTTTTATTTGAAGATATTATTACTGGAAATGGATATAAAGTAATATTTGAGCATATAAAAGGAAAAGATAATACTTTGCCTGATATATTTTCCCGATCATCTATTTTGCAGGAATGAAGAAAGGAGTAAGCCCCACCGGGGGTGAACATTACTACTTTGGAACTGAAAATAAGTTAAGAATTTTCCCACCTAATACATATAAATTTAAGCCTAGAGACCATATTGTTCTAGATGATGTCCAAGAATGTGTTCTAGACAATTTTTGGTTTCAATATAATAATAAAAGAGAAGATAGAGGTTATATGCTAGCAATATTAAATAGCTTGGCTGAATATTTTAATATGATTAATGGGAAAATGCAACCTGAAGAATTACCTACCAATATAGAGAAAAGACCCATATATGTTATATATAAAGGAACAAAACCAGGAGTTTATATAACATACGAAGCAATTGTAGTTCAGAGATGGAAATGGAAAGAGAAGGAAAGGGCGACCATCATGGAAAAAATATCTAGATATTGATGAAGCCCTCCTATATGCACGAAGCATTTTGGGTATAAACTATTTTTTAGAGCCTCGCAGCAAAAGAATATATTCAGCACTATAAAAAAACAAAAAATGTGAAGATAAATGTGCCAGGCATAAATATGAATGAAGCCAGTTCATCAAAGACACCCACTTATAAAGATGCTGTAAAGAAAGACATATCCATTGAAGATATTATTGAAAAGAGGATGAAAGAAAGGTTTGATTCAATAATTCCTCATTTAAAGAAAAATATAAAAGAAGAAGTCTTGCAAGAAGCAAAACAGGAAATAAATGAAATATTCCAATCTGTAAGCCAAGACTTTGAAAATATAAAGAAAGACTATGAAGAATACATAAAGAAAGATTATGATTTAAAGATGAATGCACAAATATCTGAAGATGACATCAATGATATGTTGGACGACAACATGATGGATGTCCGTGGTCATGGGCAGCCTTTAGAATAATAAATCAGAATTAGTATCAGGATAATATCAATATATATCTTCCCTATGTTGATAAGGTGTTATCAACAATTTGGCCGGGGGAAAGAAATATAAAAGACGCAGACGCACATGCCAGTTCTTGATTGCTGTTTTACAACACCAATCATTCGGGCGTGGAAGACCCATACCATACCCTACTGAATAATTTCGCTGAATTAAAGCCCCCTGAAGACAGCACAATATGAAGAAGAGAATAAAATATTCAGAAAGTCACTTTCGGTCAACAAAGTGACCGTTATCCCTCGAGATGAAATTGTGACGATGGCAAGTCGCCATCCGGCAACAATAATGCCATATAATTGAAGACGCCAGCGCACCGTCCAGCTGTGCAGATGATAAACTCGAAGGACAGTCAGCTCAGCCTGAAGGACGCTCTGAAGATAATCACAAGGACGCTCCAGAGATCTCCCTCAGCTCTATAAAACGGGAAGGCAGGCGCATGCATTCGGCATCCGCTCTCAGACCCAAGACCCGCAACCACCGCCTGATCACCAGACACGCAAGATACACCATGAAGACCACTGCCTCAGCGCCCCTCTGAGCGGTCCACCATACCTAATAGCAAAGAGCACTCCACTACCCCCGTACAATACCAACCCTTGTAAATTAGAGAATAAGGAAGGTCACGGACTTCCCGTGCTTGTAAGGTAAACTAAGGTTTGTACTAGTGCTTGGGGTTTCCGAAAGGGAAAGCCGTATGTAAGCTTGTTTGTTTTAATGAAGTAGTTTGAAGCTTTGAGCATCCCCGCTTTCCTATGGCCATCCAAGTAGGTTTGAGTCTATTCTAGGGACCCTATAGGAGAAGCCTCGTGCGTATTGTTCTTGTATTGTTCCCGTGCCGCCCCGTGTTGTGTGGCGTTTTAGAGGAACTCGAAAGAACTCGAGTCACAGAGAAGTGTTCCTTCGGGTGGAACGCACGGGGAGACGATAGATCTCTTAGCGTTCTACGTCACGATGAAAAATGGCTATAGAGGGATAGGATTAGCTGCATACGCCTACGAAAAGCAAGTTAGTGATGCGTACGGTGAGTACCGAGTAGGATCAACACAAGCATAAGGTACACGACCGCCGAATATTTGGTCTCGCCGGCCTCGCCAAAGATCCCGAGAAGAAATATTCACACGCATATATATTTCCGCATACTCGATCGCTCACATAATCCGCATATCGATTTGTCTTTGAAGTATATTTCTTTTTCTCTTATAGCATTCCAATCACATATTCCAGATGTAAAATATTCATTAGAAATATTTTTTATCTTTTGTTCATAATGCTTTATTTCATTGTCTATATCTAGAGTTTCTACAAATTCACATATGCTATTTCTTCGTTTACTTCGATTTTGTATCGATTTCTTGGTTTCCAAATCATCCAGACTCCTTTCTTCATAACCTACAAACCTAATACTAGTAGATCCTTTGTGTTTTCATAACTTATATAATCTTTAGGTTGCTTTAAAATCTTTGGTTCTATTAGAGTACCTATATTCCATTCTTCTCCTGCTCTTTCTTCAGAACTAATCTTCAGAGGACTCATAAATTTTATTCCTTTAGACTGCATGCTTGCTATTACATTATTCACATTTATTTTGTATTTGGTTCCACTTCTATTTGTTAGTCTTCCTAAAAATTCTATGCTTACTAGCAAATTTGTTCCTTTAAAATCTTCATAGCCTTTAGTCCGAAATCCAAAAGCCATTTTTCCTATAAATTCTTTTATCGGCATTAATAGATCTGGAGCTATATATGTTATTAGCATATTTTCATTCATATCTCCTTCTAAAAACCCTAGTGCTGCTTTATTTATTGAATCCCATCTTTTGTCTAACAAAGTTATTAGGACCTTTGATCCTACTTTCTTCCTTGTCATACCTTTTATTCCTATGATATACATGCCTTGATGTATGTATTTATACCCAGAATATTTTAACTCATGCTCAATTTGTTTATTAACTATGTTCAATTGAACCGGATCATTTAGTACACTTAATTCTACTTCTCTAGATATTCTGTATAATCCACTTTTATTGTCAAACCATCCCATTTGATATATCTGCTGAGGCCTTATTTTTCTTAAAGCATCTTTCTGATATCTTTCAAGGTCTCTTTCTACATCTATCATTTCTTCCAGAGTCTCAACGTCATCACAACCTCCTTTTATTTTGTCCATAAAACCTAAAGGTCTTATGTCTCTATTTACTACTTGGAGTGATTTGTCTCTTCTATTTTCAGATACTGCCATTTGTCTGAGTTCAAGGATCTATTAAGATCAACTAATCCAGTAGGTGATAGCACAATTTCTCTGTTATTAGTATTCTCAAGTCTCTTATCAAGATAAGTGATATCGTTCTTAATATAATCACTATTCTGAGTAATTCTTCCTAGATATGTTTTACTTTCTTCTAGCACTTGTAAGGCTAGTTCTAATTTGTTATTGGTAACTGAATATTGTTCTTTTAAATGCTTGTATTCTTTTTGAAGACTTTCAAATTTTATTTCTAAATCGTCTTGTCTTTTACCCCAAGATATATAGAAATTGTGTATTAAGTCAACTAGTAAATTTATCTCGTCCGTGTGCGTGATGCCAAGTATGTTCTTTGAGCTATTTATTCTCGCACTTGATATTTATATTTTCTTTAGTTTTAACCGTCTTACCTGTACTAACTTCTAAATTTAGATAGTGTAACTTTTCAATCTTCACAAATATTGGTAAATCCCTTAAATTCAAATATTATTAACCTGGACCCGATACCACCGTAGGAGGAAAAGAAATATAAAAGACATCGTAGGGTACTGCTACCAACATTGTCAGTTCTTGAGAGCACTGAATCAAGAACTGTAGGGGCATTGTACACCACAATATGGGCAACACTGTAATATGGGAAATTCACCAATATTGTGGTACAGAAACTGGCATTGTACAATGTTCAGAAAGTTTTTGATTATTTAATATTGGTGAATTACGATATTGATATTATCGTAAACCGTACAATATGGGCATGCCGTAATTCACATAATGCCAGTTTTCTCAAACATTGTATAAGGTTTACGTCTATATATATTCGTAATATGGTAAACTGTTGACCTACGTCTGCTCAAATTTAAATATTATTACCCTACTAGGAAATCACCAATATTTGGCCTATATATAATATTTGGGTAACCACCGCTAGTACCACGAATTACTATTCACGGCACTATTATTCCAAAGAGGGTAGATACCCCCTACGGTGGTATCGGAGCCAGGTTAATAATATTTGAATTTAAGGGATTTACCAATATTTGTGAAGATTGAAAAGTTACACTATCTGAATTTAGAAGTTAGTACAGTAAGACGGTTAAAACTAAAGAAAATATAAATATCAAGTGCGAATAAATAGCTCAAGAACATACTTGGCATACGCACACGGATGAGATAAATTTACTAGTTGACTTAATACACAATTTCTATATATCTTGGGGTAAAAGACAAGACGATTTAGAAATAAAATTTGAAAGTCTTCAAAAAGAATACAAGCATTTAAAAGAACAATATTGAGTTACCAATAACAAATTAGAACTAGCCTTACAAGTGCTAGAAGAAAGTAAAACATATCTAGGAAGAATTACTCGAATAGTGATTATATTAAGAACGATATCACTTATCTTGATAAGAGACTTGAGAATACTAATAACAGAGAAATTGTGCTATCACCTCTTTGGATTAGTTGATCTTAATAGATCCTTGAACTCGACAAATGGCGATTCGAAAATAGAAGAGACAAATCACTCCAAGTAGTAAATAGAGACATAAGACCTTTAGGTTTTATGGACAAAATAAAAGGAGGTTGTGATGACGTTGAGACTCGGAAGAAATGATAGATGTAGAAAGAGACCTTGAAAGATATCGAAAGATGCTTTAAGAAAAATAAGGCCTCAAAGAGATATATCAAATGGGATGGTTTGACAATAAAAGTGGATTATACGAATATCTAGAGAAGTAGAATTAAGTGTACTAAATGATCCGGTTCAATTGAACATAGTTAATAAACAAATTGAGCATGAGTTAAAATATTCGGGTATAAATACATACATCAAGGCATGTATATCATAGGAATAAAAGGTATGACAAGGAAGAAAGTAGGATCAAAGGTCCTAATAACTTTGTTAGACAAAAGATGGGATTCAATAAATAAAGCAAAGACTAGGGTTTTTAGAAGGAGATATGAATGAAAATATGCTAATAACATATATAGCTCCGCATCTATTAATGCCGCAAAAGAATTTATAGGAAAAATGGCTTTTGGATTTCAGACTAAAGGCTATGAAGATTTTAAAGGAACAAATTTGCTAGTAAGCATAGAATTTTTAGGAAGACTAACAAATAGAAGTGGAACCAAATACAAAATAAATGTGAATAATGTAATAGCAAGCATGCGGTCTAAAGGAATAAAATTTATGAGTCCTCCTCAAGATTAGTTCAAGAAAGAGCGGGGAGAAGAATGGAATATAGGTACTCTAATAGAACCAAAGATTTTAAAGCAACCTAAAGATTATATAAGTTATGAAAAAAGAAAGGATCTACTAGTATTAGGTTTGTAGGTTATGAAGAAAGGAGTCCGGATGATTTGGAAACCAAAGAAATGCTCGAGATACAAAATCGAAGTAAAAGTAAGAAATAGCATATGTGAATTTGTAGAAACTCTAGATATAGACAATGAAATAAAGCATTATGAACAAAAGATAAAAAATATTTCTAATGAATATTTTACATCCGGAATATGTGATTGGAATGCTATAAGAGAAAAGAAATATACTTCGAAGACAAATCTATAGACTATGGAAAATGAAGGAAGATAGGAAATTAGAAAGCAAAAAATTTATAGTCCCAAAGAAATATGAAGTCGTGTGTCAACAACAATAAAAGTTGAGAAAGATAAAAATAAAAAGGAGCTAGAGAATAGTAAAATCATAGTCCCTGCACAATAAAGAAAATGATATCGTGAAGATGAGCAATGGGAAATTAATAATAAACTGCTACGAGAAAGCTATGAAGAAGAAGAAGATAACGAGGTTATAAATGAGATAAATAGTAATAATTCAGAAGATGTTATGAACTCATTGGAAAAATCTTATAAAAAAGTTAGTGCTATAGAAGCAATGGAATTAGATCCAAGCGGATCAAAAAGAAAACGTGGCCCAGAAATAAAGGTAGAAAGTGAAACAGAAAGACCATCTAGAAACCCAGGAACATGGCCACCAGAAAAAGAAGATTCTACATATAATTATATACCTGGTCAATATACTCATATGGGTTCAAAAAGAAGAGATTTTGAAAAGAAGGTTCAATTTCAGAATTCTAAAAGTGACGGTGCTATACTAAACCTAGCAGCACATGACCCTATAGACTGGCCAAATATACTTAGCATATGGAAAGGGTTATTAGTGCAAAAATATATACAAAATCAACATAATATTGGAAATAGAGTAGAAGATATGATTACTTATTTAGAGACATTTTTAGGTGAATCAGCTAAAGTTCTATGGGAGCAATGGGTAGAAGCTTTTCCTGTTCATTATGAACAATTAAAAAGAGCTGGTAGTAACCCATATAACTTTGCTAATATTATATCAAGTATTGTAATAGGAGAAGATCGAGTTAGGATTTACGGCTTTGCAAAATGAAAGACTAAGAGAATTAGAAAAATTATCACTAACAAACTGGAAAGGAATAAAGGAATTCTCTCGCATTACTTATACAATGCTACAAAGCGCTAAACAAGGATATAATAAAGGCATTGTTGATAAATATTTCAATAAATTACACGATCCCTTAGGTTCTATGATATTTGAAAAATACAAAAAAGAGTCGAAGGTACAGTAGAATATAATATTTCTCAAGCTATAACATTTGTTTTCAAACGAGTTAAGAAAGATTTGTACGAATATACAAGCTCATAGATCAATGAAGCAATCTGACTATAATTTCTGCAATAAGATAGTTCAAATACCATTGACATATGGAGAAGAGAGATCTAGACACAAGAAATATCATAAAAATTATAGAAGGGGGAATATGAAAACAAAGAAGCGCTATTTTCTACGAAGATCAGATAATAGAGCTCCTTTCCTACATAAGAGAAATGTTAGAAGATATAATCCTAGAAAGAATTATGATAGTACTTGAGATGTTTCATACGTAATTCACCGATCACTTGAGTAGAACTTGTCCTAATAAAGACAAGAAAAGATATTCTAATAAACAAGAAGAACAAGAAAAGGTTTTGATAATTGATAGCGTAAACGAAAATATCCTAGTATGTGATGATGATATAATGGATGATGAATCAAGTATACTCTATTATAGAGACAGATGAGATAGAATATGATGAAGAGAATGATTCAAGTGATGAGGAATTAGATTTAATTGATGAATTATCTGGATTAAAGATAGAAATGATAGACCAAATAACATTTACACATATGAAAGAAGACGTTTCTTTATCTAATACATTTTTACAATCATCTACTTTTGCGGGAATGAATATAAGATGTGTGTTTCGCATATATCATCAAAGTCCGAAGAAAGATCAACATGTGGCCTATGCTTAAAACAAGCATGTGTGCTATGTTTGAATCATGAGAAAGAAAAGAAAAATGAAATATTAATAAATACAAAATATGAGAAAAATAAGTCGCGAAGAAGAAAGTCTAAAGACGAAAGTACCAAATATGTAGCAAATATTCCACAAGAGTTTCTCATCCCCAGATTAAGTTTTAAAACTGATCATATCCTATCATATTTTACTCAAGATATCATAGATTTAATACGGGAAAAATATGCTGAAAGGCGCATAAGACTTTTCAAAATATACAAGATCACTTCATGAGAATATATGAAGGAAAAGAAAGGCGAGTTAGGAATAACTGTTAATGCAAATACCTTTCCCTTAATTCATATTGATGAAAAGCCTATTGTCAAGCCTCATCTAAGATTTATAATATTCATGGCCGACATAGACTTAAAATATTTCAAGAATATACAAAGAAATACCGAAGAAGATATATCTTTGCAAACCATTATTGATCATGGATTGATTCATGATATATATGGAACACTTGAAGAAATTCTTAAGTCTGACCTTGGAAAGGCTATTAAAGAAGCATGCAAGAAGTTAGCCTATGTTCAAGGAAAATATAAGATTAAATTCTGTTCAAATCCGCCAAAGTTTACACAGCCAATAAGACCAGCATGCCATGATATATATATATTACAAAAGGTCAATATAAGCTCCCTAATGTATGGAGAATTATACCGAATATGAAGAATTATTTGCTCAAAAGACAAACCATGATAATTGGAGAATATTTAGTGAAGCAAAAGAATTAGAAGGGAATGTCATGTTTGATTTAGACTATCGAATGATGTACCAAAATAAAATAATAAAAGTATTTTTAAAAGAATATCATGCTAGGCGTAGCATATTACAAAGAGAAGTTGGAAGATTGATCAAACCCAATTATGGTGAAGAATGCTCATTAAGAAGAGAATATGCGGACTTATTGTCTCACTATGAAATGTGCCAACCTGATGATCCAGATTGCGATATTGATTAATCAGCATCAGGATAAGATCAATATATATATAACCCTTATGTTGATAAAGTGTTATCAACAATTTGGCCGGGGGAAAAGAAATATAAACGCACATGCCAGTTTTTGATTCTTTGTTTTACAACACCAATCATTCGGGCGTGGAAGACCCATACCATACCCTACTTTGAATAATCTCGATTTAAAGCCCCCGAAGACAAAGACACAATATGAAGACAGAATAAAATATTCAGAAAGTCACTTTCGAGTCAACAATGGACCGTTATCCCTCGATGAAATTGTGACGATGGCAAGTCGCCATCGGCAACTTGATAATGCCATATAATTGAAGACGCCTGCCGCACCGCCCATTTGTGCGAGATGATAAACTCGAAGGACAGTCAGCTCAGCCTGAAGGACGCTCTGAAGATAATCACAAGGACGCTCCAGAGATCTCCCTCAGCTCTATAAAACGGGAAGGCAGGCGCATGCATTCAGCATCCGCTGCTTCTGCCTCTGAAAAGCAAGTTAGTGATGCGTACGGTGAGTACCGAGTAGGATCAACACAAGCATAAGGTACACGACCGGCCGAATATTTGGTCTCACCAGCCTCGCCAAAGATCCTGAGAAGAAATATTCACACGCATATATATTTCCGCATACTCTGATCGCTCACATAAACCGCATATCGATTAATTAATCACGCACGCACGTACCCTGAACATATATTACCGTGGAAAACAAGTCAGCAGAGAACTGGCATATATTATTCAATGACACCAATATTAGGGTGATACTAATATTCGTGGTACTAGCCAACGATATGCGAGATATTCAAACATTGTATACATGCCATTATACAATATTTGATTAGGGGTAGGGTGATACGTGGGTATCTAATATTGGTGTTGTGCGGTTCCATGTATTACGCACGCCCGAATGATTTGTGAAGAATAATACCCCCTAGTACCCCCTAGTACACGGTAATTCAGCGAAATTATTCAGTAGGGTATGGTATGGGTCTTCCACAGTAGGATATTATCCTACTGTGGTATGGTATGGTATGGACTTTCTTCTTATAGTACCACGGTAATAGCGATACTACAGTGGTAAATTCCTTAAATTTAAATATTATTAACCAGGCTCCGATACCACCGTAGGGGGTATCTATATATATATATATATATATATATAGACGTACTTGAAACTCTCAAGTTCGAAAATCAAATTAAAATTCACGAGTTACTATTCACGGCACTATTTAAATTCAGCGGTTACTATTCAAATTCGTGGCACTATTCAAAATATGCGCTTCTATTTAAAATGGAATATGAATAGTGCGAGAGCACTACGCGGGAAGTGCCTCGGGCACTCAAAATTCTCTCCCTACTATTCGGTACTATGCGGGGATACTATTTCAAGCACTTCGATGAAATTTATACTATTCGCGGATGGCGACGGGTGCGTGCGTGCGTGATTATTAGCGCGAGCGATTAAATATACGAGTATGCGGAATTATATATGCGTGTGATTCTGAGGATCTTTGGCGAGGCTGGCGAGACCAGATATTCGGCCGGTCGTGTACCTTATGCTTGTGTTGATCCTACTCGGTACTCACCGTACGCATCACTAACTTGCTTTTCGTAGGTGTATGCGCCTAATCCTATCCCTCTATAGCCATTTTTCATCGTGACGTAGAACGCTAAGAGATCTACCACTGTAGGGGGTATCTATATATATATAGACGTACTTGAAACTCTCAAGTTCGAAAATCAAATTAAAATTCACGAGTTACTATTCACGGCACTATTTAAATTCAGCGGTTACTATTCAAATTCGTGGCACTATTCAAAATATGCGCTTCTATTCAAAATGGAATATGAATAGTGCGAGAGCACTACGCGGGAAGTGCCTCGGGCACTCAAAATTCTCTCCCTACTATTCGGTACTATGCGGGGATACTATTTCAAGCACTTCGATGAAATTTATACTATTTGCGGATGGCGACGGGTGCGTGCGTGCGTGATTATTAGCGCGAGTGATTAAATATACGAGTATGCGGAATTATATATGCGTGTGATTCTGAGGATCTTTGGCGAGGCTGGCGAGACCAGATATTCGGCCGGTCGTGTACCTTATGCTTGTGTTGATCCTACTCGGTACTCACCGTATGCATCACTAACTTGCTTTTCAGAGGCAGAAGCAGCTAATCCTATCCCTCTATAGCCATTTTTCATCGTGACGTAGAACGCTAAGAGATCTATCGTCTCCCCAGGCAGTTCCACCCGAAGGGAACACTTCTCCGTGACTCAGAGTTCTTTCAGAGTTCCTCTAAAACGCCACACAACACGGGGCTAACACGGGAACAATACAAGAACAATACGCACAGAGGCTTCTCCTATAGGGTCCCTAGAATAGACTCAAACCTACTTGGATGGCCATAGGAAAGCAGGGATGCTCAAAGCTTCAAACTACTTCATTAAAACAAACAAGCTTACATACGGCTTTCCCTTTCGGGAAACCCCAAGCACTAGTACAAACCTTAGTTTACCTTACAAGCACTGGAAGTCCGTGACCTTCCTTATTCTCTAATTTACAAGGGTTGGTATTGTACAGGGGTAGTGGAGTGCTACTGCTATTAGGTATGGTGGACTGGCTCAGAGGGGCGCTGAGGCAGTGGTCTTCATGGTGTATCTTGCGTGTCTGGTGATCAGGCGGTGGTTGCGGGTCTTGGGTCTGAGAGCGGATCCTGAATGCATGCGCCTGCCTTCCCGTTTTATAGAGCTGAGGGAGATCTCTGGAGCGTCCTTGTGATTATCTTCAGAGCGTCCTTCAGGCTGAGCTGACTGTCCTTCGAGTTTATCATCTGCACAGCTGGACGGTGCGCTGGCGTCTTCAATTATATGGCATTCTTGTTGCCGACAATGGCGACTTGCCATCGTCACAATTTCATCCGAGGGATAACGGTCTTTGTTGACCGAAAGTGACTTTCTGAATATTTTATTCGTCTTCATATTGTGTCTTTAATGGGGGCTTTAATTTAGTGAAATTATTCAGTAGGGTATGGTATGGGTCTTCCACGCCCGAATGATTGGTATTGTAAAACAGCAATCAAGAACTGGCATGTGTCTTTATATTTCTTTCCCGGCCAAATTGTTGATCAATCATAAGGGTTATATATATATTGATCTTATCGATGTTTGATTAATCAATATCGCAACTGGATCATCGAGGTTGGCACATTTCATAGTGAGACAATAAGTCTCCGCATATTCTCTTCTTAATGAGCATTCTTCACCATAATTGGGTTTGATCAATCTTCCAACTTCTCTTTGTAATATGCTACGCCTAGCATGATATTCTTTTAAAAATACTTTTATTATTTTATTTTGGTACATCATTCGATAGTCTAAATCAAACATGACATTCCCTTCTAATTCTTTTGCTTCACTAAATATTCTCCAATTATCATGGTTTGTCTTTTGAGCAAATAATTCTTCATATTCTGGTATAATTCTCCATACATTAGGGAGCTTATATTGACCTTTTGTAATATATATATCATGGCATGCTGGTCTTATTGGCTGTGTAAACTTTGGCGGATTTGAACAGAATTTAATCTTATATTTTCCTTGAACATAGGCTAACTTCTTGCATGCTTCTTTAATAGCCTTTCCAAGGTCAGACTTAAGAATTTCTTCAAGTGTTCCATATATATCATGAATCAATCCATGATCAATAATGGTTTGCAAAGATATATCTTCTTCGTATTTCTTTGTATATTATCGAAATATTTTAAGTCTATGTCGGCCATGAATATTATAAATCTTAGATGAGGCTTGACAATAGGCTTTTCATCAATATGAATTAAGGGAAAGGTATTTGCATTAACAGTTATTCCTAACGCCTTTCTTTTCCTTCATATATTCTCATGAAGTGATCTTGTATATTTTGAAAAGTCTTATCGCCTTTCAAAGATATTTTTCCCATATTAAATCTATGATATCTTGAGTAAAATATGATAGGATATGATCAGTTTTAAAACTTAATCTGGGGATGAGAAACTCTTGTGGAATATTTGCTACATATTTGGTACTTTCTGTCTTTAGACTTTCTTCTTCTGCTGACTTGTTTTTCTCATATTTTGTATTTATTAATATTTCATTTTTCTTTTCTTTCTGCTGATTCAAACATAGCACACATGCTTGTTTTAAGCATAGGCCACATGTTGATCTTTCTTCTGGACTTTGATGATATATGCAGAACACACATCTTATATTCATTCCTGCAAAAGTAGATGATTGTAAAAATGTATTAGATAAAGAAACGTCTTCTTTCATATGTGTAAATGTTATTTGGTCTATCATTTCTATCTTTAATCCAGATAATTCATCAATTAAATCTAATTCCTCATCACTTGAATCATTCTCTTCATCATATTCTATCTCATCTGTCTCTATAATAGAGTATACTGATTCATCATCCATTATATCATCATCACATACTAGGATATTTTCGTTTACGCTATCAATTATCAAAACCTTTTCTTGTTCTTCTTGTTTATTAGAATATCTTTTCTTGTCTTTATTAGGACAAGTTCTACTCAAGTGATCTGGTGAATTACAGATGAAACATCTGCAAGTACTATCATAATTCTTTCTAGGATTATATCTTCTAACATTTCTCTTATGTAGGAAAGGAGCTCTATTATCTGATCTTCGTAGAAAATAGCGCTTCTTTGTTTTCATATTCCCCCTTCTATAATTTTTATGATATTTCTTGTGTCTAGATCTCTCTTCTCCATATGTCAATGGTATTTGAACTATCTTATTGCAGAAATTATAGTCAGATTGCTTCATTGATCTATGAGCTTGTATATTCGTACAAATCTTTCTTAACTGTTTGAAAACAAATGTTATAGCTTGAGAAATATTATATTCATTGTACCTTCGACTCTTTTTTGTATTTTTCAAATATCATAGAACCTAAGGGATCGGTAATTTATTGAAATATTTATCAACAATGCCTTTATTATATCCTTGTTTAGCAAGCTTGTAGCATTGTATAAGTAATGCCGTTGAGAGAATTCCTTTATTCCTTTCCAGTTTGTTAGTGATAATTTTTCTAATTCTCTTAGTCTTTCATTTTGCAAAGTCAAATCCTAACTCTGGATCTTCTCCTATTACAATACTTGATATAATATTAGCAAAGTTATATGGGTTACTACCGGCTCTTTTTAATTGTTCATAATGACAGGAAAAGCTTCTACCCATTGCTCCCATAGAACTTTAGCTGATTCACCTAAAAATGTCTCTAAATAAGTAATCATATCTTCTACTCTATTTCCAATATTATGTTGATTTTGTATATATTTTTGCACTAATAACCCTTTCCATATGCTAAGTATATTTGGCCGAGTCTATAGGGTCATGTCTGCTAGGTTTAGTATAGCACCGTCACTTTTAGAATTCTGAAATTGAACCTTCTTTTCAAAATCTCTTCTTTTTGAACCCATATGAGTATATTGACCAGGTATATAATTATATGTAGAATCTTCTTTTTCGGTGGCCATGTTCCTGGGTTTCTAGATGGTCTTTCTGTTTCACTTTCTACCTTTATTTCTGGGCCACGTTTTCTTTTTGATCCGCTTGGATCTAATTCCATTGCTTCTATAGCACTAACTTTTTTATAAGATTTTTCCAATGAGTTCATAACATCTTCTGAATTATTACTATTTATCTCATTTATAACCTCGTTATCTTCTTCTTCTTCATAGCTTTCTCGTAGCAGTTTATTATTAATTTCCCATTGCTCATCTTCACTGATATCATTTTCTTTATTGTCTGGGACTATGATTTTACTATTCTCTAGCTCCTTTTTATTTTTATCTTTCTCAACTTTTATTGTTGTTGACACAGCTTCATATTTCTTTGGGACTATAAATTTTTTGCTTTCTAATTTCCTATCTTCCTTCATTTTCCATAGTCTATAGATTTGTCTTCTGAAGTATATTTCTTTTTCTCTTATAGCATTCCAATCACATATTCCAGATGTAAAATATTCATTAGAAATATTTTTTATCTTTTGTTCATAATGCTTTATTTCATTGTCTATATCTAGAGTTTCTACAAATTCACATATGCTATTTCTTCGTTTTTACTTCTACGATTTTGTATCGAGCCAGCTTGGTTTCCAAATCATCCAGACTCCTTTCTTCATAACCTACAAACCTAATACTAGTAGATCCTTTGCTGTTTTCATAACTTATATAATCTTTAGGTTGCTTTAAAATCTTTGGTTCTATTAGAGTACCTATATTCCATTCTTCTCCCCGCTCTTTCTTGAGAACTAATCTTCAGAGGACTCATAAATTTTATTCCTTTAGACTGCATGCTTGCTATTACATTATTCACATTTATTTTGTATTTGGTTCCACTTCTATTTGTTAGTCTTCCTAAAAATTCTATGCTTACTAGCAAATTTGTTCCTTTAAAATCTTCATAGCCTTTAGTCCGAAATCCAAAAGCCATTTTTCCTATAAATTCTTTTACTGGCATTAATAGATCTGGAGCTATATATGTTATTAGCATATTTTCATTCATATCTCCTTCTAAAAACCCTAGTGCTGCTTTATTTATTGAATCCCATCTTTTGTCTAACAAAGTTATTAGGACCTTTGATCCTACTTTCTTCCTTGTCATACCTTTTATTCCTATGATATACATGCCTTGATGTATGTATTTATACCCAGAATATTTTAACTCATGCTCAATTTGTTTATTAACTATGTTCAATTGAACCGGATCATTTAGTACACTTAATTCTACTTCTCTAGATATTCTGTATAATCCACTTTTATTGTCAAACCATCCCATTTGATATATCTCTTTGAGGCCTTATTTTTCTTAAAGCATCTTTCTGATATCTTTCAAGGTCTCTTTCTACATCTATCATTTCTTCCAGAGTCTCAACGTCATCACAACCTCCTTTTATTTTGTCCATAAAACCTAAAGGTCTTATGTCTCTATTTACTACTTGGAGTGATTTGTCTCTTCTATTTTCAGATACTGCCATTTGTCTGAGTTCAAGGATCTATTAAGATCAACTAATCCTAGTAGGTGATAGCACAATTTCTTTGTTATTAGTATTCTCAAGTCTCTTATCAAGATAAGTGATATCGTTCTTAATATAATCACTATTCGAGTAATTCTTCCTAGATATGTTTTACTTTCTTCTAGCACTTGTAAGGCTAGTTCTAATTTGTTATTGGTAACCGAATATTGTTCTTTTAAATGCTTGTATTCTTTTTGAAGACTTTCAAATTTTATTTCTAAATCGTCTTGTCTTTTACCCCAAGATATATAGAAATTGTGTATTAAGTCAACTAGTAAATTTATCTCGTCCGTGTGCGTATGCCAAGTATGTTCTTTGAGCTATTTATTCTCGCACTTGATATTTATATTTTCTTTAGTTTTAACCGTCTTTGTACTAACTTCTAAATTTAGATAGTGTAACTTTTCAATCTTCACAAATATTGGTAAATCCCTTAAATTCAAATATTATTAACCCGACCCGGCTCCGATACCACCAACGATATGCGAGATATTCGAACTCGAAATTCAAATTTAAAATTTACGAGTTACTATTCACGGCACTATTTAAATTCAGCGGTTACTATTTAAATTCGTGGTACTATTCAAAATATACGCTACTATTCAAAATAGAATATGAATAGTGCGAGAGCACTACGCGGGAAGTGCCTCGGGCACTCAAAATTCTCTCCCTACTATTCGGTACTATGCAGGGCTACTATTTCAAGCACTTCGATGAAATTTATACTATTCGCGGATGGCGACGGGTGCGTGCGTGCGTGATTAATTAATCGATATGCGGATTAAATATACGAGTATGCGGAATATATATGCGTGTGAATATTTCTTCTCGAGGATCTTTGGCGAGGCCGGCGAGACCAAATATTCGGCCGGTCGTGTACCTTATGCTTGTGTTGATCCTACTCGGTACTCACCGTACGCATCACTAACTTGCTTTTCGAGGCGTATGCAGCCTAATCCTATCCCTCTATAGCCATTTTTCATCGTGACGTAGAACGCTAAGAGATCTATCGTCTCCCCAAAGCAGTTCCACCCGAAGGGAACACTTCTCCGTGACTCGAGTTCTTTCGAAGTTCCTCTAAAACGCCACACAACACGGGGCTAACACGGGAACAATACAAGAACAATACGCACGAGGCTTCTCCTATAGGGTCCCTAGAATAGACTCAAACCTACTTGGATGGCCATAGGAAAGCAGGGATGCTCAAAGCTTCAAACTACTTCATTAAAACAAACAAGCTTACATACGGCTTTCCCTTTCGGGAAACCCCAAGCACTAGTACAAATCTTAGCTTTACCTTACAAGCACGGGAAGTCCGTGACCTTCCTTATTCTCTAATTTACAAGGGTTGGTATTTGTACAGGGGTAGTGGAGTGCTACTGCTATTAGCTATGGTGGACTGGCTCAGAGGAGCGCTGAGGCAGTGGTCTTCATGGTGTATGTATGTGGGTGCTCGTTCTGCGGGTGATGAGGCGATGTGCGGATCTTTTGGGTCTGAGAGCGGATGCCGAATGCATGCGCCTGCCTTCCCGTTTTATAGAGCTGAGGGAGATCTCTGGAGCGTCCTTGTGATTATCTTCGTAGCGTTTATCAGCCGAGGTGACTCGTCCTTCGAGTTTATCATCTCGCACAATTTGGATGGTGTGTCGGCGTCTTCAATTATATGGCATTACCGTTGCCGGATGGCGACTTGCCATCGTCACAATTTCATCTCGAGGGATAACGGTCACCGTTGACCGAAAGTGACATTCTCGAATATTTTATTCGTCTTCATATTGTCTTTGTCTTTAATGGGGCTTTAATTTAGTGAAATTATTCGTAGGGTATGGTATGGGTCTTCCACGCCCGAATGATTGGTGTTGTAAAACAGCAATCAAGAACCGGCATGTGCGTCGTCTTTTATATTTCTTTCCCCGGCCAAATTGTTGATAACACCTTATCAACATAGGGAAGATATATATTGATATTATCCCGATGTTAATTTCGATTTATTATTCTAAAGGTTGCCCATGACCACGGACATCCATCATGTTGTCGTCCAACATATCATTGATGTCATCTTCGATATTTGTGCATTCATCTTTAAATCATAATCTTTCTTTATGTATTCTTCATAGTCTTTCTTTATATTTTCAAAGTCTTGGCTTACAGATTGGAATATTTCATTTATTTCCTGTTTTGCTTCTTGCAAGACTTCTTCTTTTATATTTTTCTTTAAATGAGGAATTATTGAATCAAACCTTTCTTTCATCCTCTTTTCAATAATATCTTCAATGGATATGTCTTTCTTTACAAAGCATCTTTATAAGTGGGTGTCTTTGATGAACCGGCTTCATTCATATTTATGCCTGGCACATTTATCTTCACATTTTTTGTTTTTTTATAGTGCTGAATATATTCTTTTTTTTCAGGCTCTAAAAAATAGTTTATACCCAAAATGCTTCGTGCATATAGGAGGGCTTCATCAATATCTAGATATTTTTTCCATGATGGTCTCGCCCTTTCCTTCTCTTTCCATTTCCATCTCTTTGAACTACAATTGCTTCGTATGTTATATAAACTCCTGGTTTTGTTCCTTTATATATAACATATATGGGTCTTTTCTCTATATTGGTAGGTAATTCTTCGGTTGCATTTTCCCATTAATCATATTAAAATATTCAGCCAAGCTATTTAATATTGCTAGCATATAACCTCTATCTTCTCTTTTATTATTATATTGAAACCAAAAATTGTCTAGAACACATTCTTGGACATCATCTAGAACAATATGGTCTCGAGGCTTAAATTTATATGTATTAGGTGGAAAAATTCTTAACTTATTTTCATTTCCAAAGTAGTAATGTTCACCCCAGTGGGGCTTACTCCTTTCTTCATTCCTGCAAAATAGATGATCGAGAAAATATATCGTGCAAAGTATTATCTTTTCCTTTTATATGCTCAAATATTACTTTATATCCATTTCCAAGTAATAATATCTTCAAATAAAACCCATCTCCTGGTTGAACTTTTCTTACTATTAATTTTATTATAATATTTGCATATAGCTTCACGTCTGTCCCTTCTTGTGAATTCTTTAAAACCTAGATATAATCTAAAAGCATTTATTGCGTTGATCACAGCTAAAATTTCTCTCGTCGTATTATTTATTGCCTTTAGCTTATATTTACCCGAAGCGTATCTACATATTTTTTCTTCTAACTTTGGTGAATATTTGTGCGGCTTTTGTTTAAGTATTGCACCCCATCCTAATTCGATGCATCTGTCTCTATAATAAAATAATTGTCATCTAAAGGTAATTCTAAAGGTTTTAAATCTTTAACCTTTTCTTTTATGATTCTTACTAATTTTATATCTTCGAATTAAAATGCTTTTGCCCATTCTTTCTTAACTTAGCATATAATGGTCCAGCTAACTTTGATAAATTTTCAATATAATTTCGGCGTAATTTACTATTCCTAAAAATTGTTGCAAAGTCTTTTTATCATTCATGATATCGGAAATTGTAATATTTTCTTCGCAATATGGTCTTGCAGATGAATTTTTCCATATCCTATTTCATGACCTAGGAAATTTATCTTTTCTTTGCATATTTCCATTTTTCTTTTAGAAAGTATCAACCCGTGTTGCTCTACTTTTCTAAAGAATGTTTCCAAATGGGCTATGTGCTCTTTGTAAGTTTTTGAAAAGATTAAAAGGTCATCAATATAGACTAATATAAATTCTTGATTTTCATTGAAAATATTCTGCATTTTTCTTTGAAATAGAGCAGGGGCATTTTTTAAACCTAATGGCATTACTATCCATTCAAAATGGCCTTGAGGACACGTGAAAGCGGTCCATTCTATTGATTCTTCCGTCATTTTTACTTGCCAAAACCCAGCTTTTAAATCAAATTTTGAGAAATATTTACATCCTTGTATTCTATTTATCCATTCTTGCTTGTTTGGAATATTATATGCATCATCTATGGTATTATCATTTAGTCTTTTATAATTAATAACCATTCTTGATTTTCCTCTAGCTATTTCAGCATGATTTCTAACTATAAATGCTGCTGATCTATGAGGGCTTCGACTTTCTCTTATGGCTCTTAGTTTTAACAATTCTTCTATATGCATTTTAAACTCTTCTATGTCTTTAGGTGTTGCTTCTATAGGGCTTGTCTTAATTATATAGTCTGGATTTATTATATTAATTTTGCATACTATACCATTTCTATCCCAATGCTTCATTGGTATTTCTCCAATTATTTGAATGTCTTCTAACCTTTGAACTATTTTATCTATGTCTTTTTTAGATTTTATATCTGTACCAATTTGGCGCTAGAGATTGTAGACTTATACATTCTTTGCTTAAATTATTTGCATAAAAAGCTTCTATCATTTCACCTAACTCTTCATTTTTATCATTATTAAACTCTTCTATTTTTAGTTTAGTCTTTTCTAAATTAGCAGTTTTTGTTTCTTTCTATTTCTATTATATATGGAATATTGTCTTGATAAGGAACAAATGTTATTCCTTGCTCATGTATAATTGTGGTTTGCACTGAATATTGTAAAAATCTTAAACCTAATAACATATCAACATTTATTTTAGATAAATCTCTTATTGTGATTTCATCAATTATATACTTTGTATTATTTATTTGTATTTCTACATTATAGGCTATTTGATTATGAGCCCTTGTTATTCCGACATATCAGTAGAATATTCTCGCTTTATCTTGATCTATTGTGTGCACTATCTCTGGGCATCTTGCAAAATATTTATCATGTATGATATTTTTTGTACACCCAGTGTCTACCAATGCTAAAGTTTTATAAGTAATGGTAGGCGTTAAATTTAGTTTTACAGTATTCTTATTCCTACTATCTCTTTAAATGGTAACTTGACTATATATTTGCTTCCAAAACTTATTATGGCGTCTTTAAATTGTGTAGCCTTATCATTTTTCTCACTTACTATTGCTTGATCTTTTAACTCGTATGGATATTGTCTTTATCTTTGTTTATTTCAATGAGTTCTATTCTCGCTTCTTAGCTCTTCTAATTCTCGCTTCTAAGTTATTTACTCTATTTTCCAAATTTCGACTCTTTTTGATAATAATTTATCTTTCGGCTTTAGTTCTACTTCTTTCCTCCATTTCTGATTATTTTCTTTTAAGCACAAGACACATGCTTGTTTTAAGCATTTACTACATGTGGCTCGATTTTCTTGACTTGGGTAGTATATGCAAAACATACACTTTATATTATAATCACCTCTACCTATTATCCAGTCATGTTCACAACTTCCTTGGTCCATTAACTCATTTTTTGCTTCTATTGAACTATTATTAATTATTATATCTAGTCCTTCTAAAGCATTATCTAGATTGCATAATTCTTCATCACCTAAAGAGTTTATGAAATCTTTATAACACCGAGCATTATTTTCTTCTTCATAACTTTCTTGTAGCAATTTATTATTAATTTCCCATTGCTCATCTTCACTGATATTATCTTTTTTAGTGTCCAACATTATAATTTTACTATTCTCTGGCTCCTTTTGAGCTTTACATTCCTCAACTTTTAATGGTGTTGACTCAGCTTCATATTTCTTTGGGGCTACAAATTTTTTGCTTTCTAACTTAACTTCTGTCTTCCTTCATTTTCCATAATCTATAAATTTGTCTTTCAAATATATTTCTTTTTCTCTTATAGCATTCCAACCACATATTCCGAGTTGTAAAATATTCATTAGAAATATTTTTTATCTTTTGTTCATAATGCTTTATTTCATTGTCTATGTTTATAATTGAAAGTATTGATTCATCATCCATTTTCAATCTTCACAAATATTGGTAAATTCCTTAAATTTAAATATTATTAA